>APFE030977764.1:0-10285 GCA_000404065.3 Pinus taeda | reverse complement strand
GGATTCGCTAATCGTTCAATTCTTCTCTTTTCCTTCTTGCGCTCTCCGACCCGGTATCCCGCATTCTTTCCCTGGGATATTCAGCTCTAATTTTGCTTGATCTCATCCGCATCCGGTGCCCTGCTGGAGGGACGGAAGTTATTTTCCCTTTGCTCCTTGCTTTTGATCGACAATCCCCTGTTTCCACGTCTTCCTGCATAGAAAACGTCAATTATCAGCACTTGAGCTTCCTTTGTCTATTTTCCCACATTTTATCAAAATCCTTTATCTTCTTTGAACTCATAATACAAAAAAAGTTAGAATTATTATTGAAAAACCACTAGATTGCTTGTCAAAAGCATACCTTCCAAGTGCTCTACACACCCCCCTGCTTACCCTGTTTCATGGCCTCATGAAAACGTTATAGTTGACATGCAAAGCAGTGAGAGAATAGGCTGGAGAAGGGATCTCGCGAGGAGGCCGACAACCATGATGAGCAACTAGATGGTCAAAGAACTGATCTATTTGATCTGCATGCATCTCATATAAGGCCTGATATCCGGGTGCAGGGTGCAAAATTATTGGACTGCGAAATCGATACCCCAACCAGGATGGCCCTGCTCACAGAATCCGTTCCCCATAGAGACTCAATCGGCTTGCATCCAGCTCAAAATTCTCATATTTGAAGGGTTCCCTGAGCTGGATGTTTGGGTTAGAGGTCCGGTATCGAAATTTTGCAACATCGATGGCCAGGTCTTTAATAGTCAGGAAGTACTATTTCGGATCAAGTCTTCGTGCATGGGTCCTAATATCTCGATGACACCTGGGATCCTCATAAGGCTCTTATGCTCTTTCCATAGCGTCACTGGGTCTCTAGGTTCAGCTCGTACCCATAAGTCTAGGCTATTCTCTTGTCTCTGAAAGGTATTATAAGCTCTGAGCCATTTCAGCTGATTAACCCCAAATGAGATAAAGGCTTGGAATTGTATATCTCCAACAAAAGGGCCAGGATTTAAATCAGTTTCCTGGTCTAGCACAAGGTTGTGCAAGTAAAACTCGCACAACAACCTTTGAACCTTAACTCCATAGTGCTTGCAACAGTTTATAAAATCATTAACAGTGTTGATGTGGATAGGTGCTCCTGCCCTAACGACTTTTATTTTCAATCGCAAATATCGTTCAAGCAAAAATAAAGCATAATTTCTAGCAGGGGCCCTACAAGTCAAAACGTCATTATATAAGGAACACACAGTGTCCATCTGCTTAACAACACTATCTAATCGACGAGTTACCTTAGCAACCTTTTCCTGCTCCTTTTGCCATCCTTCAAAGGCCTGGCTCTTGGACTGACTAATGTCCCGAAGTTGCTGTTGTAGCTCCTCGTACTTCTCCCTGGGGACTGTTTGTTCTCGCAGCTGCTCAGCTTCTTGTTGAGCTTCCTTCATCATTTTGTGCAAGGTCCTGGTTTTTGGATCCTTTTTCCACAAAGCCGTAGAGGCTGGAAGTTTAACCTGGACCTTTCTATTACGCTGCTTAGAGTTTAGGACCCGAATTACCCCCGAGGGTGGTGCTTCTGTTTGGACCTCTTTGCTTTCTGTTTCTTTATTAACGCGAATAAAGGGTTGCTGTGGTCCTCCTGCCATCAGAGCCTCTTGCTGTTCCATTGGAATGTCCATCCGTTCTTCAGGTTCAGATGGAACAGAAGTCTGTTCCTCTACGATATTTGGAACAACAGTTTGTTCTTCCATGTTATTTGGAACAACACCCTGTTCCTCATTATCATTTGGAACAATAGACTGTTCCTCGGCAGTAGGTCTCCTGATGGGGTTTCGACCAACAAAACGGGTTCTTGTCCTCGGGGTTCTTGCTACAGTGGCCCTCCTCCTTTTCCTTGCGGTCCTTTGTATTCTCAAATTGGCTTTCAAAATTCGAATTTGCTGTCGGAGCCTGGCTATAGTGCCCAACAACCTCTGCTGTCTCTTTCTTAATTTCTTAATTTCCTTTGGCTCGGCAGAGGGTTTGGCCCTTAAGTCCGCTTCTTCTTCATCTGGGATATCTTCCGGCGTCTTGGGGACAGATTGTCCCTGGTTGTTGTCTTCCAATTCATTATCATAACCAGGCAGGTTTTCTTCTCCTGCCTTTTCCGCATGCACTTCCTCGGGTAATTCTTCCTCTGCGGGTCCTTCAGGGATGCCTGCTGTGCTGGAGGGCTGGCCATATTCCCCCATATTGGCCAAAACTGCTGCCAATTCCTCCTCACCTACAGGGTCCTGCAACGGGCTACCTCCTAGATGTGCTATTTCTTCTTCTTGGTTCCCCTGTTCGGTGGCCATTTCTTCCTCAGAGTGGTCATCTCCTTGATTGCTCTGTTCAGTGGCCATTTCTTCCTTAGAGTGCTCTTCTTCTTTTGCAATTCCTCCTTCCGGCTGGTCAGTCTCGGCCTCTGATTGCTCAGCATTTCCTTCGGAGGGTCCTCCTTCTGGTTCTGGAGGTTCGTCCGCAATTTCAATTGGCTGGGCCGTGGTTCCCTGAATCCTTTCCAGCCTTCCTCGTATCCGGGCCAGCCGGGCTGACTTCCTTGGTCTCTTAGGTTGGTTGGGTGTGCCAGCAGGTTCTCTAGGTTCCTCTGGTCGTTCTGGCGTACCGGAGGGTTGTTTCCGTTTTGGAGCAGCATGTATTTCTGCTGCTGACTCCTTGCGTCTCTCTGATCGTTCCGGCGTGCTGGAGGACTGTTCAAGTTTTGGGGGTGGTGCAGCCGATCCTCCTTCAACTATTGTGATCAGTTCCTCCCAAGTGCTTTGCTGTTGAGTGAGACTGTGGCTCACTATCAACCGAATCGGTCCATGGTGGCTGACGACTGCATCTATGTGCTGGGCCTTCTTCAGGCTTCGGGCCGCGTCATGTATTATCGAATTTAAAAGTGCAGGGAGATTTACAGAGCATTTTCCTTTTAAAACTGCTAAAAGTTTCAGGTGACGAGGTCTTGCCACATCTTTTCTCCCTTCATAGGTGATATAACTTTTCACTGTCTTTGCTAGCTCGATCCAGGGTTCCCCTAGTGTTGCCGGCAGAACTCCTTTCCCTTTGATTGTCAAGCTTTGGCCTTCGTCCTGGAAAATTTCCATAGCTTTTTGTAATCGTTCCTTCTTCAACGTCCATATGGGTCCAGCAGCTGGTAATCCTGAAACTTCTGCGATGATATCCTCTGTAACCGCTATCCGCTTTCCTCTTACTATGGAGTAATTTTCTTGTAAATTCTGCAGGAATTCCAACGGCACTGCTTCGTTTGATTCTTGCAGGCGGCTGAAATAATTCAACCATCCTGCATTTTCCAGGATTTTGCGAGCAGCAGCAGAGACTACCAGCTCGTGAGGTTCGCTTCTGACCGTCTTTCCGCCCATGATTCTACTCAGAAATGGAACAACAACTGCTTGCGGTGTTTGCGACGCAGAGAGGATGATCGTTGCCAAATTTTGGAAAAGATCACAGAGCATGCAACGAAAAAAGGATCGTGGACGACAATTTCCGTAGAATGGAATCATCATACCGTTAAACCATGCCATTCCTTCGTACATTATCTCGCCCGAATGGTGTGCAGCCACGTAATCCATGGAGTAATGAGGTTACCTCCCCCCCGCGATCTGATAGGCTGTCCCTAGCCGTCAAAGAGAGGAGCAGCAACCAGTCGGAAGTCAAATCATAAAGTACAGCATATGGAATTATGCCAAGTTTTAGAAAAACAACGAAATGCCGAAATCGAGGCAAAAAGGTAGATCGCGTTTTATATAAGAGCCTGTGTGATATAATGAGGAGCTGGGGGATGGGACGTCTGTCAAGCGTACGAAGTCTCTAGTGGTCATTGTCATTTCCGTTTCCATGATTGGTGGTAATGAATATTCATGCGATATATACATCGGGTGTGACATATGATCTATGCAAAGGATATAAGAGACAAAAAAATTTAATATCATACTTGTTGGTGTAAGTATTACGACTTCTATGCCATTAACAGAGCTCTGCTGCCAATTAGGTGTTCATAACCTTGGCAGAGTTGTTTATTTCACCCTCCGGAACCATGATCCTTTTTGTATATTTTGAAGAGTGCTTTGTCAAAATGCAGGCCATTATGCTGGCTTGGTAACCAGATAGCCATAATGCCATTCACAAGGTAGGTGCGAAACGTGGTCAGGCCGGCTCGTGATGAGACCCCCTGTTCCAAGGTTTGCTTGCTAGTATACCTTTGGATCATATCCCTGGTGTGGTGGCCGTAATGGGAATGCCACTTTGCTTCCATCCTTATGATCATGGTAGGCTGGCTCTGAATGAGACCCCCTATCCTGCATTTGACAATTTTCATATTTTGTTTTTGTTTTCTTTTGCAGAGCACCTCTCTTTTTTGTTTTTTTTTTTTTTCACATAAGGGTGGTTCCGCACTCCTTAAGAGCGGGGAATGGTGGAAGAAGTCTTATCATCTCAACAGATAGATATAAATCCTTTGTTCTTACTCCTAAGTGATGATCAAGAAAGATTTTTAGGGAAATCGTCATGATAAAGATCACCAACCAGGGTTCAATAATAAGACAATGACAGCGAAGATGAAAAGTTAATGTCCCTCCTCTTGTCCTCTTATACATACTGGCTTCATAGTAATAGCGATTTATGATGTGTTGATTTCGGTATATCATGGTTTATGTTCATCGCATAAATTCATTGCTGTATCTAAAAGATTGAGGAGAACATGGGCGCAAAGCATCCTCAATAAGGGCAAAAACATGCCGATGGCATTCCTGAGAGAAGAATCCATTCGTAGGATACCATTTCTTTGAGAGGAACAACGGAAAATCGCAAATGTTGTTCCTTCTGAGAAAGGAACAACAAGGACACTCAAATGCTGTTCCTTTTAAAAAAAGGACCAGCAAAACACACTCAAGTGTTGTTCCTTTTGAAAAAGGAGCAGCAAAACACCCAAATGCTGTTCCTTTGGAAAAGGAACAGCAAAAACACGCAAGTGCTGTTCCTTTTGAAAAGGAACAGCAAAATCACACAAATGCTGTTCCTTTTCGCAAAGGAACAAAAAATTACACAAGTGCTGTTCCTCTTCGTAAAGGAACAACAAATCACACAAGTGTTGTTCCTTTTCGCAAAGGAACAACAAAAAGACACAAGTGCTGTTTCTTTTTGCAAAGGAACAGCAAAAAGACACAAGTGTTGTTCCTTTTGCAAAGGAACAACAAAAACACACAAGTGCTGTTCCTTTTCGCAAAGGAACAGCAAAAAGACACAAGTGCTGTTCCTTTTCGCAAAGGAACAGCAAAAACACACAAGTGTTGTTCCTTTTTGCAAAGGAACAACAAAAACACGCGAATGCTGTTCCTTTTGAAAATGAACAACAAAATCACACAAGTGCTGTTCCTTTTCGCAAAGGAACAGCGAAAACACACACGTGCTGTTCTTTTTCGCAAAGGAACAACAAAAACACGCAAATGCTATTCCTTTTGAAAAAGGAACAGCAAAAACACACACGTGCTGTTCCTTTTCGCAAAGGAACAACAAAAACACACAAGTGCTGTTCCTTTTTGCAAAGGAACAACAAAAACACGCTAGTGCTGTTCCTTTTCGCAAAGGAACAACAAAAACACACCAGTGCTGTTCCTTTTGAAAAGGAACAGCAAAAACACACCAGTGCTGTTCCTTTTGAAAAGGAACAACAAAAACACTTGGAATAAAAACAGAAAGTCAAGAAAACATATATACAAGATGTTATGTACAAGTTATGAAAAAAATGAATTCCTTAAATTATAGGTGAGGAAGATTTCACTTCCTCTCTTAAAATTTCCATATCAGTATCTTGTCGTAGCTGCTGACAGAAGGATTCCCGAGTGAGTGGCTTTCGATAGAGACGAACTCGGTGGCCATTTACTTTGAATGCATATCCAGAACCGTCAATTGTGATCAGGGTAAGGGTCCCATTGTCATGTACCTTCTGGATTTCGTATGGCCCTAACCATCGAGTCTGGAGTTTCCCTGGGAAGTCCTAAAACCGAGAGTCGTATAACAGAGCCCAGTCTCCTTCATGAAAGACTTTATTCTTGATAAGTGCATCATGCCATTTAGCTCGCTGCTGTTGAATCAATGTTGTATTTAGTAATGCAGAGAGCCTGATTTCGTCCAATTCATTAATCTACTGTAATTGATTAATTTGTGCCTCACTCAGATCTAGGCCGACTTCCTGTGCAGTTCGTAGCGTTTGGATTTCGAATTCTATGGGAAAAATTGGTTGTTTTCCAAACACTAATTGATAAGGCGAATAGCCTGTAGTACTTCTCCATGTGGTTCTATAGGCCCACAGTGCCTCAGGTAGTCGAGCGGCCCAATCATGCCTATGCAATGCAATGGTTTTTGTTAAAATTGATTCTATTACCTTATTGCTACTTTCTACTTGCCCATTTGCCTGCGGATGGTATGGGGTAGTGATCTTATGTTGGACATGATAATTGTTAAGTGTTGCAGCTAATTTATTTCCAAAAAATCGTGGTCCACCATCTGTGATTAGTTCTCTCGGAAGTCCATAACATACAAACAAATGGAACAAGAATTATATTACAGAGTCTTCTGTAGCCTTAGGCAATGATTCGGCCTCGACCCATTTAGTAACATAGTCTGTCGCCACCAGAATGTATGTCCTCTGATTTGATGATGGATTAATGGGCCCGACGAAGTCAAGAGCCCATCATTCAAATGGCTCAATGACCAATTGTGGTCTTAGAGGCATTTCATCGGCTTGGCCAGGTCTTCCTGCTCGCTGGCAGCTGCCACAGGCTTGTGCAAATTTTTTCGTATCTTTGAAAATTGTAAGCCAATAGTATCCTATCTGCAATACTTTATGTGTTGTTCTCTTTTCAGCAAAGTGTCCCCCGCATGGTCCGTCATGGCAAGCTTTTAAAATGTCCAAGATCTCATCTTCTCGAATACACATCCTGATTTGCATATCCGCCCCTATATGGAACAAATGGCCTCCAATCCATGAAAATCGAGTGCTCTTCTGAACAATTTGCTTACGTTCTTGAGGGGTTAAGTGTTTTGGTAGCTTACCTACTGCAAGGTAATTGGCGACATCAGCATACCAGGGTGTTCGAATAGCAACAACAAACAGGTGTTTATCAGGAAATTGATCTTCTATTGTTGCTGTTTCAATTGACTTTGGTATTCGTGAGACAAAATCGGCTACAGGGTTCTCCTTGCCAGGTCGATCCTTGATTGTGATATCGAACTCCTGCAATAAGATCAACCATCTGTTTATTCTAGCATTCGTAACAGGTTTATTTGCCAAATATTTGATAGCAGAATGATCTGTATATAACACAACGGGATAGCCTGTGATATAATGTCTAAATTTGTTAACAGCATGTATTACAACCAGGAAATCCTTTTCAGTGACAGTATAATTGAGTTCGGCAGAGGATAAATTTTTGCTGATATAGTAGATAGCATATGGTCTCTTATCCTCTTCTTGCCCCAGGACTGCACCAATTGCTGTATCCGAGGCATCAGATGAGATTTGGAATGACAAATTCCAGTTTGGTCCTCGAAGGACTGGAGCTGTTGATACAAGCTTCTTCAATTCCTTAAAAGCCTGGTCGCATTTTTCTGTTCACAAGAAATCAACATTACCAGTTAGAGCATATAGAGGTGCAACAATATGTGAGTAATGTTCTATAAATCGTCTGTAATACCTAGAAAATCCAAGAAAACTACGTACCTCTGTTTGAGTAGTGGGGGTAGGGATAAGCAAAAGAATCTGAATTTTGGTCGGGTCTACCTGGATGCCAGCTGCTGAAATATAGTTCCCTAGAATGAGCCCTTCTATCATCATCATGTAACATTTTTCGTGGCTCAGACAAAGTCTAGTAGCGATACAACGTTGTAGGACTTTTTCCAGGGTATCTAGAGCTGGGTCAAAATCATCTCCATATGGTGTAAAGTCATCCATGTACACCTCAATTCCATCGTTTATTAGATCTGCAAAGATGCTAAGGACAGCTCTTTAGAATGTAGCAGGGGCATTACATAGGCCGAAGGGCAGTACTCGATAGGAAAACGTTCCCCAAGGGCAAGTAAAGGTAGTTTTATCCTGGTCTTCAGGGGCAATTTGGATTTGGTTGTATCCGCTGAAGCCGTCCAGGAAAGAAAAGAATTTCTTCCCTGCTAAAGTGTCCAATACTTGAGCTATAAATGGGAGAGGGAAGTGATCCTTTTGTGTGGCTTTATTTAACTCCCTGTAATCCACGCAAATCCGCCATTTTCCATTTTTCTTGGGTACCACCACTAGGGGAGAGACCCATTTACTGTCGGAGATGGGATAGATAAAATTAACATCTAAAAGTTTCTGAAGTTCGGCTTTTACTACCTCTTTTAGATGGGGGTTGAGTCTTCTTTGCGGTTGACGAATAGGTCTTGCATCTTTTTCTATATATATGTGGTGGGTGCATAATTGCGGATCAATCCCTTTCATATCAGGGTAATCCCACGCAAATGCTCCTTGATATTTTCATAACAGATTAACGAGCTTTGTTTCTTAGTCTGGTGTAAGGTTGGCGTTGATATTCAGAGTCTTACCAGGTTCAATTTCCACTACTTTACTGTTGGCAACGACAGTCACTGATATTGTTTGGTCATGTGCATCTTTCAAAGGGTCTTCTTCTAGCTCACTATCAAATGCTGCTTCTATCATGAAACACTGTGTGTGAGATCTAGATTCAGTTTGACTAATGAAGTTATTGATGGCATCATCTTCTGTTTGGTCCTTAAAATTTAAAGCCTTCTGTATAGTCAATGGGGATCTGATATTGTTAGTAAGGTATGACACAGGATACTGATTAGTTTTGATCATCGGAAGGCTTGGCTGTGCTGGAGGATATAGAACTAGATTTTTAATGTCTGGTCCTTTAGTTATGGTCATGTTTCCCTGTTGACAACCAATGTAGGCATCGGCAGTAGCAAGCCAAGGTCTTCCTAGTATTAGCGGATGTCCATCCAGTCGGGTTTTTGGATTAATTATCAGGAAATCGGTTGGATATTCCCAAGAATCTAGAGAAACCATGACATCGTATAGGGTACCTTCCGGTCGAACTACATATCGGTCTGCCAATTCTAGCAAAGTAGAAGTAGGTTCTACTGATGTAATGCCAAGCTTTTGGCAGGTAGAGGTTGTCAAAATATTGATTGCAGCTCCTAGACCAACTAAAGCATTAGTCAAGGTTTGACCATAGATTTGGACAGTTACAATTGGATTTCCGGGATCTTCGTATTTGATAGGTGTCTCTTTTCCTGATAACAAGTCAGATAAAGTACCGACTACTTGGACTCTAGGATTAGTGGTTGTATTCCTCCTTGAATTTTTTATGCACAGTTCTTTTATAGTTTTTGCGTATATAGGAATGTCTTGAATGGCTTGGAGGAATGGAATTTTTATGTACAGGTTTTGTAACTCTCCCAGAATGTCAAAGTCTAGATATTGTACTGGTCGTGGTATGACTAATCGTTCCGGGAAAGGAGGAGAGGATGTACCTGCTTGTTCATGGGTATGTTCTTTATTTACACCCTCTTGTTGTAGCGGTTGTTCTATTGGTAACTGATCTTCAATGTGAACTGTTTTGTCTCCCTCTGTTTCTATTATACGTCCAGATCTTAACTGAAGATCATTGCACTCCCTTAGGTCAGGTCCGATTTCTGATGTTTCTACGATTTGGAGGGATTGGACCGGTCTATTATTAGGATTGGGATTGGGTTGGGCTGGGAGTTGCGGTCTCAGTTTAGACTGGGGGTTTTGTTGTAAGGTTGGCAGAGTCGGTTGAGGGAGTGGAATAGTTCCTGTTGGCTGATATGTCGATTTTGGCCAATTTGTCTGCCAAGGTGAACCTTGTGAAGTAGGGGGAATCCATTGTGGAGGATATGAGTTATTCTACCAATACGGTGGGGTGTAGGGAAAATTTGGCCAGCCGAATTGGCCTATCTGATTCATCCATGGATTTGGAGAAGGAAATGGCTGTGATGACCAGTTCGGAAATGGGGGTGTAGATTGGTTTTGCCACATACCATATTGCTGAGTGTTATACTGCGGAGGCTGGAAAGAAGAAGTTGGGTCCGAAAACATACCAGATTTCCTAGGTTGCCATTGGCAACACTGGTTACAAAGTATGTTGGCTCTGGTTCTTCTTTCGCTTCCTTATATACTGCCTTCAATCCAGGAAGTGAGGGGCAACTCTCAGTAAGGTGATCTTTCGTACAGATAGCACATGTTTGAACT
>APFE030977733.1:206755-264503 GCA_000404065.3 Pinus taeda | reverse complement strand
GGCTAAGTGCCCGGCATGACTCATGGACAGTTTGAAGGGCACACACTTGGGTGGACTTCTCATGGCCGAGACCAAGAGATAGTCTTGGTGGAACCTTTGGTGGAGGAGCTATGATGGAAGGGACTTGTAATAATGATGTTTGGGTGGACTTCTCATGGTCGAGACCAAGAGATAGTCTTGGTGGACACCTTGGTGGAGGAGCTATGATGGAGAGACTCATATGACATGATGATATGTTTGGGTGACCGAGTTCACTAGACCGAAGATTGCAGACTTTGATGAGGATGACCTATTGTCGTGATGGGTCTACCTGGTTAGACTACATGGACATCAGGTTGGAGACATGGAGCATGGCAGTCTTATGCGGGGACATTATGTGGGAGCACTTGTAGAGGTGTCACTTATAGGCATCTAATGAGGAGTGCCAAAGCAGGGATGTTGTGCAGATGGATTTACAAGTGTGACATGGAGACTTATTACTTATGAGCCTATGGAGAGGTTGTGCACTCTTGTACAACAAGGCCATGGACTTGGATGGAGTTGTGAGCAGACTATGGAGCATTCTTACTACATGGAGAGCTGAGGCATCCTGTAGAGACCTTTGGGTGGAGACTTGTATGCTTGCTAGAGTGTTGTTTGGAGATGACTTATTGAGCTCATGATGACATGAGGTTTTGTGACTTTTGGGGACTTCATATATGGTGGACTTGGAGGATCTGATGCATTGAGGAGCTGAGGTCAGGGACTTTGATGCAAGTGCATACTTTCAAGTACATGCATGGGTGTGACTTGAAAGAGTGACTTGATGTGGAGGATCGATATGAGACACTTTGGAGTGATGGAGTTACGATGATGATGATGCCTTGGTGGCAACACTTGGGCATGGGTTGAGCCGAGACTCAACTACTTTTTACACATGGGAGTTGATTGATCCTTGATCATGAGCAGCACATGGATACATGAGATAGGTGTATACTTGTTTCCATGGCAGACTTGAGGGATGATGCATTGCAGATGTGATGGAGGTAGCTTCATGGACATGGATGTGGCACACCGAGAGTTGGAGTTTGATGATGGTCTCTTCATATGGAGGAGGCACACATATGGATGATGTTGGGATAGGTGTGGCTGATTTCATGTAGCACATTGACACCAAACATCATGGATGACATGTTGCAGATGAGATGAGGACTACTTCATGGACCTGAGCATGGTTTACTTATGAGGATGGATTCTTGATCAAGTTCAGGATGTGACAGGATGTTTTGAGAAACGACTGATGGTGGCATGAGAATGTTCACTCTCATTGTTTGAGCATGATAGTTGGACTGATCAGCCAACTAGTTCAGACCCGAGGGCATGCGGTGAGCAGAGATATGTTAGCATTATGTTGGAGTTTCATGGCAGCAGTTCACATGAGAACGACACATGATGAGGTCGACACGATATGTTGCAGTGGGCATGTAGCTTGAGATGGAGGGACCAGCCTTCCACGATGGAGCAGCATGTGGAGATTGTGACATGATGGTTGATTGTCATGGATTGAGAGGACTTTCGATATATGACATATTGTTGAGATGAGATGTTGGCACATGATTGAGGTGTGTTAACACTTGTTGACATATCATGGGCAGTTATGCACATGGTGATGATGCACATGATGGAGTTGACACATTATTGCAGCAGACATGTAGCTTGATGTTGGAAGGATCAACCTTCCATGGTGGAGAGCAGCATGGAGAGATTGTGGCAGGTGGTTGATGATCATGGACATCTATGACATACTTTGGTATGGACTATCTTGGTGGCAGTTGGTTGCTGAGATGAGACATGGTGGAGATGGAGTCCTACATATGTTGCAAGGATGTTTGCCATATGTGAGGAGGAGTGGACATCATGGATATTGGTGCTTGGGGATGTTGTTGAGGACGACAACGACTTCAAGTGGAGGAGGATGCAACGCCCTCGGTAAAGTGCGACGGGAGGGCACCGGGCGCCCAAGCGCGCACACATCGGGCGAGCGTGCACGACCGCAGGCGGGTGGAGCGCCGGTTAGAAATGCGACGATTCTGCGAGTTAGGTGCAATGTTTGTGCGAGCTGCGGTGCGATGACAAACTTGTGACTTGGAGAATGGCGTGGAGTGTTGGAGGACTTATACCCACGATACGAAGGGATTCGTATGGGGTTGGCCGACATGGTTCCAGGGCGTCATTGAAGAGTGCAAGCCACTGTTTAGGGGTTCGGCTGGGCAAGCGACCACCCTTCGACGGAGCGTATATATGGAGGAGTGCTTGAGTTCATTTGGAGACAACTTGCACTTGATCATACGCACTCCTCTGTTGGAGACTTGGACTTGTGCGCAGATTTGAGGAGAGGATGAGCACATAGCTCATGCGCTCTCCTTGGTGAGTCGCACTTGGTGAAGCTCTTGGTGGGAGGTGAACACGGTGGGCAAGACGTGCCCGAGGTGATCGTGCGAAGGGTCGATTTGTGCGACGACTTGGCGTGGGCGTCTTGGTGACTCGGGTGAGCACCCGCCCATCATGCAAGTGTGCACGAAGACTTGTTGGAGTGTTGGTTTGTGGACGATGGTGTGCCTTGGTGGGAGGCGCCCGTGTGTGGCGACTTTGAGGTGCGCCTGAGTTGGGCGAACGACACGACGGTGCGACGGGGTGAACGAATGTTTGGTTAGTCGTGCGGCGACCGTGCGGAGGTGTCGACGAGCTGGGCAACCGAGTTTGCCGATGTTGTATATTTGGCTAAGTGTAAATTTGGGGTTTCCCAAGATTTAACTTATGCATTGTAAAAACGAAAGATGATATAATATATTGTTGGGCAGACTCATATTGCAGGGAGTTTCCCCTCCCTTTATACTATTGCATTTCTTTTATATAATGATGTGGATAATGAATGTGTATAGGTGTTCATTGGTATAAAGGCATATAACATAATAATACTTGGTTGAGAATCACAAACTAAGTAGGAGAATGTGAATTTAGGCGTAGTCCATGTGCACGAGTATTGTTAAAAAGAAAGTGTTCGGTGGTGCCGCACCTCGCCGGCACGGTTGAAAGACCACCGTAGGCTTGGGGGCGTGACACTTATGATTTAGCCAAGATTATGTGTACTAGCAAAAAAAAAAAAGTTTTGGTAAAATAAAGCGTTGAAAGATATAAAGGTGAGGGTGAGATTTGAAAGATATAAAGGTGAAGGTGAGATTTTAATTGCTTGGATGATTTAGAGAAAATGGTGTATAATAGCTTTAAAAAAAAAAGGAAAACCTATATATAGATGAAGAAATAAGCTAATAAGCTAGTAATTTATTTATCTATTTATTTTTTTGTGTTTTGAAAATAAATTAGAATCAAAATTTAGATTAGATTAAATAGTAAATTATTTTAATTAATTTAAATTTTCATTATAATTTATTCCAATTATATATTAAAAATAAGCCCAAAAAACTAATAATAAATTGATAATAAATTTTCATATTTTTAAACCTTACACATATTTTTTTATTTTTAAAAAAATATTAAATCTATATATTAAAATAATTAAAAATGCATTAAAATTTTACATAAATATAATAATTATATTATAAAACTTTAGATATATACCACCATTATAGGTATCCTTACATTATAAAATTTTAATATAAAATTATATGTAAACCATCAAATATCATATATCCTTATCATCATAAATTATATGCAGGCCGTCATCATATTCTTCGGCAAAGAATTGCTTAGGTATTTGGTTATCCTGGAATATGCCCCACTTATATGCGGTGGATGGTTCTGAAAGCTCTATATTATATGCAGGCCCTCATCGAAGAGGAAATGCTTACATCATCATTATCCTCGAATATTCCGAATAATTCGCTAAGGTTTATATTGGAATACATCTTACCTGATATTATCCTCGAATATTCTACGTGTCATTCGCTTCCTTTAGATGGCACCTTATTAAACAAAATTAATAACGTAAGTTGAAAATTAACAAAATAATTCAGTTTATTTGTCGGAATTCGAAATAGACTGGATCTGTCAATGACGGATATAATATGATAATTTCATTAAAAAAGAGTTCAAAGTCAACTTAATTTAATTTCATGAAAATTGCGGTTCCAAGTCAAACATATTGGGCCCTAATAAAGGAAAGGTAATACTAAGCAAAACATTTCCACTCATATCAGGTTATTATGAGAATTTCGTGAAAGGAAAAATAATTTAATGAATTAAAATACTATATTATATTATGTTGTAAATACAAATAAGTCAAATAAATTTAATAAGGAATCGACCAATTAAATTATACAGTCGAATCAAATGTTTAATGCTGTGTAAATTTGAAAATAAAAAACATTTATTGTCTCAGATTTGTCTTTTAACAACGGAGTATGCAGATTTTTTTTCCAGGAGATAGGTATATGTTAATGAAAGAAATAAAAAAATGTAATTAATAAATTATATAGAGATTATTAAATATTATTATTTTATTTATAATAGTGGTTCTATGATAATCATTAATTTTTATTAAGATTAAATTGCATTTTCAAAAGTAAGAGATTGTTCAGGATTTTTTTACATTTTACTTTTATGTTATGAGAGGTTAGTTTTATGATCACCATAATTTTAGTGTGGTAAAATGTTAAGACCATTAATAGTGGGAAATATATTTTAAAATTTAGATTTAACGCGAAGATAAGTTAGACAATATATGAGAAGGGGATTTTCATCTTTAACGGTTTGTCACAATGGTGACACACTCGTTCATTGCATAGTGTATTTGGAATTGGCCATGAAGCCCATGAATATTTGTTGTTATTTTAGCAATGTTTATTTTCTTCTTGTTTTTTTTTTTTGAGATTTAGGTTAGTTAGCTCTTTTTCTTCCCAGCTTTTATCATTCCACAATTCTCCTTAAATTTTTAGGTTATAATAATTTTAATATTATCTTAGAATGTAAAATTATCTCCTCCTTTATTCCCCAATGGTCTAGCCAAGAGTAAGCATCCTTATGTCATGTCTATTTGCCCTAAAAGTGGTGGTGTTTTCAACTAGAGATAGAAGTAATTTTAGGAAATCTCGTCTTCCACATAGTTTACCTTCTTCTTATACATAAAAATACCTAATCATACCTATGTTTTCAATGGGGGAAAGACTTGCTTCAGTGATGAGGACAAGATAGGGTGTAATTCCTTCAATCTTGACATTGTATGTTATAAAATACTTGTAGATATGTTCTATTTTTCTCCATGAATCTTTGGAAATAGTACAACTCCAAACCTCACATCCATATAAAATAACAAGAGTTTATATATATCCTATATGGAAATCTCTGTTGACCTACAATTTTTTTTTGAAGCCCATAATGAGCTTTCCATCTTCCATTTATCCTTTTTCCAATACTACAATTCCACTTGAGCTTCTCATTTATTATAATTCTATAATTCTAAAATATTTGCGTGAAGGAACCTCCTCCATGTTGTTTTTATCATATTGAAGATATCATATGTGGTCTTTTTGGATTTGATTATCATGATTTTTGTTTCGTTCATACTAATAGTGATATCCATCTTAGAAGATACATCTAGGAGGATTTTTAGTTTCTTACCAAGGTCATAAATCATCCTCATGAAAAGGACAATATCATCAACATAAAGAAGAGTTAACAGTATACCAATGTGAGTGAGACCAATACAACCTTCATCATGTTGACACTCTTCTCGTTGATCAATGTATATGAAAAAATCGGTAGGGAACAAGAAATACCCCTACTTGATTCTTCTAACCAACTCTCAATAATCTTAAACTTCACAAAAACATTCACACACAATCTTATCACAACCTTCAACTTAAGAGAAACTATTATTTGTTTTAGTCTATTTCACAAGTTTATTTTCAAAACAATGTCAAAAGCTTTTTTAAATCAGATAAAACAATTATATATATAATATATATATATATATATTATATATAATATATATATATATATAAATAACACCTTAAATAATAATTTAAAAGTAGAATGACCCAGAGAAAATGAGTAGTTCATTAATATTTAACATCTAATTAATTAAGGCCCACACTAAAAAAATTAACAAAACATTTTAATATCAATTATAAATAAAATATTTCAATATTTGTAAAATATAAAATATATATAAATTTAATCTACCATAAATTATATCTCATATATATTAAAAAATACAGACACATTTACTTATTTATTTATAAATATAAATTTAATTTACCCTTTTTTTAAGAAGGGGAAAAACCTATCAAACTTAGAAAATCAAACCAACAAACAACCATCTATCCGCAATTGTCGACAGATACATCACTGTTATCAAGGAAAACCACGCCACCTCGAATAACTCCTCAGGTGGTCAGGTTCTCACTCTTGCCAGATACCTCTAGGTCTTGGGTTGTTAACCTGTTTCCTTACGTCCAAAGAAAACGAGCTCTTAGCCAAGCAAAAACACTTTTACGGCATACTCCAGACCAATTCAATTTACCATAATTGAAATACAATATATATATATAAATGTTCAACACAAAATTAAACCTATCAAATAATATAATATAGGATTATATTAAATAATATTATATATATATATATTAAAATATCAATTAAAATTATATCAAGTCTAAATAGGAGGCAAAAGATCACTATTGCCAGCGTTTCTCGAGGGAGTCTGACTGAGTGGGTAGATAAGGGAACCTACTCGGAAAAGTTCCATGGGCAATGTGGATCTGACGTTGCTGTAACGGTCACCCCCGTACCCGGATCTGGTTTCCCTTGCGTTATAAATACGCCTCACTTCCCATCCCTTCTCACTCCCATCTGCCTCGCACTTTTTGTTTTGTTGTGCAGACATGGCGCTGTCCGTTTCTTATTCTTCTTCCCGTCAATGGGTATGCATTTTGGCTCTGGCATTGCTGTTCTGGCAGTGTGCGGGGAATAATGGCGGACAAGCAGAAGGCGACAAAGTTGTTAATCTTCCTGGGCAGCCGCCGGTGGATTTCGCTCAATATGCGGGTTATGTGACAGTCAACAAAGAGAGCGGCAGGGCTCTGTTTTATTGGTTCTTTAAAGCAACTCAAAACGCGTCGCAAAAACCTCTTGTTCTCTGGCTCACTGGAGGTATATCAATTACTCTTTTCATATATATATTTATATATATACCATGCATTTTTCTCTGGTGTGTTAATGGCAACATAGTAAGAATAGTCACGAAGTAACGGCCTGTGTTGTATATATAACTTTGAAATTCAGGACCAGGCTGTTCATCAGTCGGAGGCGGAGAGGCACAGGAACTGGGGCCATTTTTGGTAGAGAAGAATACATCGCAGCTTCGCCTAAACGAGTATTCTTGGAATAAAGGTTATTCATCCTTCTCTTCCCATTACTTACAGTACTGGTCAGAGACTTAACTTTCGGCCTTACGCTACTGACCAGAATGCTGGTTATAACTTACATGTGTGCTTCCAAGCATTTTCTGAATGAGACTTTGTTACATAAGTGCAGCAGCCCAGCATAGTAACACTTTTGAGATAGCAAACCATTTTTTTTTTATTTTGTGGAGATATTTTTTTATTATTATCTTTTTTTAAAGGCTTTTATAGGGAAATAAAGATGATCGTTAATATTTAATATATACTTTATTTTACTTACAAAAACATATAAATATGGTGTGATGGTGTGTATTTATTATGATATTACTTTATAGTAAGATATCCAACTCTTTTTGTTATTATATAAAATATTAAATAAATAAATAAAATTTTCATATTTATAAATAAAAAATTTCAATATTTATTTAATTAAATTATTTTAATATTTAATTATATATAAAGCAGTTAAGATTTTATAATATATATATATATATACATTGAGGGATGTGAAGTTTGGGGTATAGTATATCTGGGCAGTTGTGTAGAAAGATTTAGATGATCCAAAAGCAATTCATAACCTATAACTTCAAGATCAAGGGAAATATTCCTTATTCTATCCTGTTGATCAAAGTTGGCATGTTCCCCATTGAAAGTGTGATTATATTTTAATATCTAACGTATAAGAAAAATCTTCACAATATGGAATCCAAGAGGCTCCCAAAAATTGCTTCTAATTTTAGTCAAAATCTCGACCTATGCCTCAAGTGCTGGTGGCATCAGGATGCTCAGTCTTTGCTCAACTTTTGGGGGATTAAGGAGGATATCATCATGGGAAGCAAGGCAAGGACAATATCAAATATACTATTACCTCCAGTTCTAAGGAAAAGATGTGGGATGCTAAGGAGCTGGAGGGTAAAAGGAAGCTAAGATACTATAAGGAGGTGATCAACCCCACCCTTGATAACCATAATTCTCTCTATGTTAGCTAGCACTAAGAAGAAAACGAACATCACTAGGATTAGAACTAACTCTCATGAGCTTCTGAGCTTTTGAGTGAGACTGCAAGGTGGTCTACTCCCAAGACTCCCTCAGAGTATAGAAATTGTTAGAATTGTGATACTAAGAAAGTGGAAGATGAAAATCACTTCCCTTTAGACTGCCCGATCGGAAGGTGGTCTACTCCCAAGACTCCCTTGGAGTATAGAAATTGTTAGAATTGTGATACTAAGAAGGTGGAGGATGAAAATCACTTCCTTTTAGACTATTCGACTCTTTCGCACATCCACTCTCAATTCCCTATCATTAGCCACACCTCCAATCTTCTTGACTTATTAAGCAACCTAACTATAGCGATCTTGGAATGCTTCTTCTCTATTGCTTGATAACAGAAACAAGATTTTGAAGAATAACAATTAGACTCTCTATTCTTGAGGTCCCATAGACCCTATTGGTCTTAGTGGATGTTAATCATCCTCATCATATATATATGTTTGATAAATATACCTTTTTTCTAATATAAATACGAAGTTGAGACAAACTATTTAAAATTTTTTAATAAAATTTAATGTTAATTTTAATGTGTAATTTTCATAAAATGTTTAAATAGGAAGATGAGACCAATTATTTAAAAAATATTAACAAAAATTTAATGTTAATTGTAATTAAACATTTAATATTAATTTGATCTATACTCATTTATTTCTATAATTAGCTTAAAAAATTCTTATATCTAATTCAATATATGATATAAGGACCCTTTTTAAGTATGAAATTTTTTGGTAGATAGTTTCTTATTAAATATGGAGTTGATACAAAAACATTTAAATATAAATATATAAATAATAAAAATTCAAATTCAAATATAAATATTAAATAAAAATATTTCAATATCTATTATAAATAATATATTTAAATATGTTTTTTTGGATAAAATATTTCAATATCGATCATTTATCTACATATTTATATATACATAATGATGCTTCGACATTGAAACCTTTTTTAGGGTGCTAAATATAAGAAAGGATTTAATCTTCATGGATTTGATCACTTTTAATTCATGATATTACTAATATATGTGCAATTAAAAGATAACTATAATAATTTATTACATTAAAAATAGGATATGAAGAAAATGTGTAACTTCTTCTTTGCTAAATATGGAATTGAAACATGATATTTTAAAATATATTAATAACCAATAACATACTTCAATATTATTCATAAATAAAATATTTCACTATCTACATTTTTTTCCCTTTGGAAAAAACATAATTTTCATTGATATATAAAAATTACATGTTGTATATGCATGAACATATGCTATCGTGCATATGCTATATGAGGCAGTGCCTGTAAGTTTCAAAAAGAAATCCAAAAAATTTGATGCCTTTCTTTCAGGCAGGAAGGCATCCATTTCTGAAATGATCATCATATTGTTTTTGTCAAAAAAGAAGAGTAGCATAGAAAGGTTGGTAGTTACATAATCTGTCCATAGTTCTTGCCAAAAGAACTGAAATATAAATAAAACATATGGATATTTACAGGTGGTAAACAAAAAAACCCATGATCTAAGCTCCCTAAGATCTTGTTGTAGCATCTATGTCCATAAACAGCCGGTGATGGTATTGGTAGAAATTTCTCTCTCTATGTTCCTGGATCATCCAAGTGTCGAATGGCCTGTGCGCAGCTTCTTTGGATAATCTGCATCTGCATTTCGCTCCCTGAAAATGTGATGACATGTAAATGAGTCAAAAGGAGTAATAAGACGGTGGGCCTCTTCCAGTATTTGTAATAGAGTGTATGCTAAGCATCTAGATTTTTTGTTTATCCAATCACAAACTATTTTTGAGTCACCAAAGAGTTGAAGATCTCGGCATTGGATTTGTAAAGCATTTTGGACGAGGAATTTTGCAGAGGATAGTTCTGCAAAATTATTAGTACCTCCTCCTAAACACATCTGTATGTGGAGGGAATGAGAGATAGAGAGGTTTAGAATGGCTCGTCCTCCACATTCGTCCTCTTGGGCAGACCCGTCAAAATAAGCCCATGGCTTTGAATGGTCTATGGATTCGGGAATGATGATTCTGGTTCGGGATTTTTCCTCATCATCGGGTATGATGGAATAGTAAGAGATGATACAAGAAGTAATAGAGGGCCAGTGCGGCAGGGTGTTTTGGAAGATGAGGTTGTTTCGAGCTATCCACAATCCCCAACAAATAAGTAAAGGAAGATTTCTGAGTTTTTGTGGGCAAGTGCTTGTCCACCAATTCGACCAAGCTTCCTTTACATAAGTGCCTTGCCACCTTGTCAGGAAAGAAATCACTGATGAGATCGAAAGCCAAAGTTCTCGGGCAGCAAAACATTCAATAAAAAGATGAGTAACCGATTCATTGTTGCATTTACATAGGTGACACCAGAAGGGGCCATGATGAGCTCGCTTAAGCAGGTTATCTCCAGTGGAGATTTTGTTCTTTAGAATGGTCCACATGAGAATTTTGCACCTTGGGGGGGGGGGAATTTTAGCTTCCATAGATGCTTCCACAATGATTCTAGGACTTGTGGGCGATGATCATCAACTAGTATTAGATATCCCTCCTTTGGTGTGTATCTTCCTACTTTTGAGAGTGCCTAGACAACTTCATCTTCATCCTCACCAATCCTGATATGTGCCTTAGTGAGGGCCCTGATGAAGGTATTCCATTGTTGAGTCCATTAATGGGGAATGTTTAATCTCAGGGCCATTTTCCAAGCTTGCTGAAAAGGGGTGGAGCGCTCCATGTCTTCTATATGAACAATATGGGTAATGTTGCTATCCCTAAGGAAAGAGCGGAGGTCGTCTGGCAGCCTATGTAAATTTCCGCAACCAATCCAAGGATCCTGACCAATCCTTACTTTCATTCCAGACTAAATTTTCCAAGTAATGTCATCCTTGATGATGTTAAGTGAATTTGTTACCGCCTTCCATATAATGGAGACCCCTGATTGTAATCTCTGCGGTTGACTTATCTAGTCCATCAGATTTGAGGGGGCAATATATTTTGAATAGGCCACCTTGGTCCATAAGCTGTTTGTAGTAAGAAGATGCCATCCTAGTTTTGCCACTAAAGCTGAGGAGAAATCTTCTAATTTCTTAATGCCCCATCTGCCCCATTTCATGGGCAAAGTTAGGGCCTCCCACTTTACCCATGTGAAGATTCTTCCTATTTGTTTTCCTTTCCAAAGGAATCTACAACATAAAGCCTGAATTCTAGATAGAATACCCCTGGGGATCCAAGCCAATGACATCCAGTAGATTGGGGTGGCCTCTAGGACAACTTTAATGAGTGTGAGTCTGCCTGCCCTGGAAAGGTATTTTTGATACCAAATGTTTAGTATTTTCTCCATTTTGGAGATTAGCCAGGTCCAATCTGCAATGTTGTACCCTAGAGGTTTCAGCTTGTAGCCGAGATATCTAAGACCACCCTCCAGCCTGAGAAGAGTGTATTGGAATCTTTGCAGCGCATAATGGATTTCATGGGGGGAACATCCAGTCTCTCTGAGGGTTGACTTGTTGCAATTGACAATCATACCCGTGGCTGTTTGGAATAATGCAATTGTGTTCCTCATGTTTTTTAAGTCTCCAATGCTTCCATTGAGGAAAAGAAGGACTTCATCCACAAATAATAGATGTGTCAAGATGCAATCATCTATGACTTTCATTCCCTTTAGTTTGCCTCTTCTGAATTCTTCTTTAACCAACCTGCTGAGACCTTCCATTATCAGTAGGAACAACAAAGGCGATAACGGGAACCCCTGTTGAAGACCTCTTTTAGAATTAAACAAAAAGGGGAAGCTACCCCATTGATCAACATACTGAAAGGTATGTTAGTGATGCAGCTCATGATCCATTTTATGAAATCAAAGGGGAATCCCAGGTGGCATAAGAGCATTCTAATATATAACCAGTTTGCTCTATCAAAATCTTTTGAGAGCTCTACCTTTAGGATCATACCTTTGATTTTCTTGGAGTGCAGAGAGTATCGCACCTCCTGGGCAGTTCCCACTGCTTCATGAATTTGTCGATCTTGTAGAAAGGTAAATTACTCCAGTGAAATGCACTTGGATAAAATGAGACGCATCATGTTTGCAATAATCTTTGCCACGATCTTATAGATGCAGTTACATAAAGATATAGGTCGGTAGTCATCAAAGGTGGAAGGGTTGTCGAATTTTGGAATGACGACAATGAAAGTGGAGGTGAAGGATTCAGGAATCTTTCCACTAGTTCTAGAGAGTTCAATGACTTTTAGAAGGTCCTCCCCTAGTGTATAAAAAAAAGTTGAGTAAAACTCGATCACCCAGCCATCTGGTCCTAGGCTCTTATCCTTCTTAAACCATTTGATCGTGGCATCCAATTCTTCGATAGTAATCTCCTTTGTCAGTTCCATGCCTGCCTCTTGATCCACAAATCGAGGGAATAGTTGGGCTACTTGTATAATTTCAGCTAGATTAGCATTAGGGGGGGGCCTGTAGGTCTATTTAAGTGTGAGTTTGCTAAGGAAGCTAGCTGAGGGAAAGTATTGATACTGTGGCCTTGCTCATTCGAGAGTTGCCAAATGGTGTTGATGGTTTTCGTGCCATTTGCATATTTGTGATAGAACTTTGTGTTGCCATCACCCTCGAGTAGCGAGGTCACCCTACTTCTTAGTCATCAGACATACTCACGATCCTTAAGAATTTTTCTTCTGGTGGTATATAGCTTTGTGAGTCTATTTCTCTGATCATTCACTTTGTATGCCCCTACCAGGTCATTTTCAATCTCAACGATTTCCTTCTCATCATTCAATAGAGACTGATCATATTTTATTCTCTTTTTGTGTGCCCAGGCCTTTGATAGTTTCTTCATCTCAATGAGGTTGTGAGTGAAACCCTCTGATATGTTCCCACCCGCACCGAGGGGATGCGCCCTCCAATGTTCCTTGATCATCTGAGTATAAGTGGGGTATTTTAGCCAAGAGGAGCTGAACTTTTAAGGTCCTTTGGGCTTTCGAGGACCCCTTTTGATTTCCATAAAGATAGGTAGGTGATGAGAGACTCCTACCGATCCCACCCATTGTCTGTGGAGAAGACCCAAGGTCAAAAGTCCTTCCGTAATAAGGAAACAATCAAGTCTTCGAGCAAGACAGCCCTCTCTGGCTCTATTGTTCCTCTAGGTAGGCATGAGCTTGGCAGAAGGGATGTCCAATAAATTATGGGAGTCCATCAGATTCTCAAAATAGGCAGATAAGGGGTCCTGTTGTGCATGATTCCCCCATGATTCAGAGTGTCCTATGGAGAAGTTTAAGTCCCCTCCCATAATTAAATAATCATTCTGAAGAACTTCTAAACCAAGGAGATGGTCCCAGAAGGCAGGCCTTTGTTGGCAAGGCCGATAATGACTCGAAACTCCAAGCCCAAATCATTTGAGGAGAGGTTTGCCCCTATGTGGTCGACACCACCCCAACAGTTACAGAGATTCAAGGTGCGGGAGTTGTATCCCAGGGCAAGGCTTCCTGATCTTCCATTAGCATCTATTCCTATGAATTTCCATCTAGGGAATATGGCCTCGAGGAGGTGAGTAATGGCGTCAGTAGGACCCAAAGTTTCCTCGAGAAGGATGATATCAACGGGAGAGGTATGAAACAGTTTGTGGAGGGCTAGCTTTTTTTTAGGTCTAGCCAACCCTCTGTAATTGAAGGAGGCAATCTTCATGGGGGGTCAGAAGGGGGGGTTCAAAGCTCTAAGTGCCCCATGAATGATTGATTTCTTTCCCAAGGAAATTTCACCTCCGGCTTGAAATTGAGCCTTTGAGAGGGAGGAGGGTCGACCCTGTGGAAGCTTGGGAGGAAAGGGGGTTAAAGAGGTATAAAGGCCAATATAATCCTGGGTTATTATCTTTTGTTTAGCCTTTGATTGGTTCTAGTACCGAGGGGAAGGAGGACCTGCTACAGGAATAAGAGTGAATTTGGGGGGGAAGGGGCTGTTGGGATGGCTCCAGAGGAGGCGAGAAATGATGAGGGAGAGGGGACGACCAGAGGGGATTGAGAGGGAGGGTTTACAAATTCTTTTAAAGAACAAACTACTGGAAATTCATTTAATCCATCAATATCATGATTACAAGAGGGAGTAGAAGAGATTGGTCGCTTACCTAAAGAAACCACTGGCCAAGCAGCCGCTCTTGCCCTGGTGAGAGGAGGGGAGGGAGGTCGAAGTGGAGGCCTACCATATTTCTTCGGGGTCCCCTGCGAGAGAAACATGTCTGATTGAGGTGGATCACTTTGAATCTCGTCATTCTTGTTATGGGGCTACTCCCTCTGATCCTGGTCTGTCTTCAAAGGAATTGTCCTCCCAGCTTCTCCCCTATCCTTGTTTTTGTTGAGAGGGCAGTCCTTGAAGAGATGCCCAACCTAATGGCATCTCCTGCATCTGAATGGAACCCCTTCATAGTCCAAGTTCTGCCTTCGAGAGGAGTTCCTCCATTGGATTGTGATATATTCCTGAACCCATCACTAATGTCAATGTGTACTAGAATTCTTGCATACACCATTCTTCCTGTCGAGAGGTAGGTCTTGTCATATTCCAGATAGGTGCCCAAAGAGTTCTCGATACGCCTAAAGATGTCTTTTGACCAGAACTGAAGAGGCAGTCCAGGTAGTCTATCCTAGAGAGGGCTAGCGCCAAGCTATTCTCTTTCTGGGTCGAAAAGTGGTGTCCATCTCCGAAGGAGGACCGAGGCTTGCTCAATATGCCAAACTGCTAAAAGAACCCAGTTGGTATGCTCTGCCCTAGAAAAACGAACCGCGAATCATCCTTTAACAAAAGTCTGAACCACTAGTGGTTTAGCTAGATGATGCCCCCAAACCTCTGTGGCCCACTGCTTCAATCTGGTAGCGCTGTAAAAACGACCCCTAACTCTTCTAGCTAGCACTCGCTTGGTTGTGTCCATCGAATCACTCCACTGGGAATCCTCACCCAAACTCAGGAAAACCTCCAAAGCTTTTGGTCTTAGGACCCTTTGCTTCTTTACTTTCAGGGTTCCTTCATACGATATGGTGTTCTAATGGGTTCCTTGGGAAGGGTTAGTCTCAGGTACAGGGTTGCCCAAGGGAGTATTAGTGGGAAAAACCCACGAGATGGGTGGGATTTCAGTGATATTGCCAGAAGGGGGGGCCGATGAGGCCGACACAGGCAGCCCTAAATTAGAGGTGGCAGGATCGTTGTTGGTCATTGCAGAGAGGACGCGGGAGCTGGCGGAGGAAGGGAAAGATGAGATACCCTCAGAGGAGATGCCCGGACTGGGATCTAGGGTTTGATCCATGAAATTTAGGGTCAAAGGGGACAACGGCTGGGCTGTGAGGTCAAGGATGGAGGGGGAGGCCTCTGAGAGTGTAGCCACCAAGCATGAGGGCCCTGAGATCAAGGGAAGCGAGACAACAATGTCGGTGAATTCACAAGTGTAATGGAAACTGCTTGCCGGGCTAACCTGGGGAGATGTCAGATGGAGGTACCCGCTAGTTGGTCTTTCGAGTAGTCGACTAGGTCCTCCATAACCGTCGCTATATTTCTGCGCCAGCTGCCTTCAGAAACCAAAGTCTCCTGTCACTATAGTGACCAATAGGCAGGGGTTTGTTGAAGAGGAGGATAAGGGTAAAAAAACCAAGCGGTGAGAAAGCAGGAGTGACCGTGACGGTGGCAAACGAGAGCGGTGTGAGAGTAAATGGGGCTGGAGTACGGGAGCGCAGAGAGTGCAGCAACAAAGTCAGGCGGTCATAGGTGTGGAATAGTCTGCAGGTTTCGATCGAAAACCTAACCCCATTCCTTTCATCGTTTCTCCTTCATCATCCTTCCAGTAACCTCCACTCAAACCGAGAACCAATCTTTTCTCCATTTCATTATCTACACTTATATATATGTATAGTTCATTTTTTATTTAACATGAAATATATATATATATATATATATAATATATATATATATATTATATATATATATTATATATATATAGATATAGATATATATATATATATACTATATTAAATTTAAAATTTATTATGTAAAAAACTCAAAATTTAAATTAAATTTTCTTTAATTCGAAGAAAATTGTACATTTTTAAAAATTAAATTTCCTTTTATACATAAATATGAAGTTAAGAATCCATCTATCTTAATTTTTTTTTTTAATTCTAAAATTTAATAAATAACTAAATATAATTACATTTTTCTATAATTATTATTAATTATAACTTTTATAAAAGTTTAGATAGCTTTATAAATGAACCTTTATATAAAAGTTAATAAAATCTTTTACTTTGTTTTAAAGATTTGATTTTATTATAAATTTTATATTTTATTATTAATATTATTATTTTGAAAACCATTAATATCAAAAATTGATTAAGGATCTTGTTGAAATAATAAGGTTAAGATAATTTTCTAAAATGGTTACATTGTAATTGGGTTTTAGCATATGAACTTTCTATCTGAAGGGCAGATGCAAGTATTACAAGAACGGAAGGTTATTTGATATCTGTTGGCTACTATTTCTGCGTGGAAAGAATTTTTTTGGTTTTAAAACATGATTTTAAAATGATTCGAAGGGAGGCTTATTTGATATCTTGTTGTTATTATTCCTTTGTTGAAACAATTTTCTGATTTTAGAATATGATTTTAAAGTGATTCAGGATTAGTTTAGAGTTTTGTTCTTATTTTTAAAGTTTGTTTTCATTTAATTATAAAATAATATATATTGATTTAAAAATACTTGGCAAAAGTCTTTCCATTATCATTCACAAATAAATTGTTTTTATAACCCAATTTTCTCTGAATAATAATATATATGAACATACACTCGGATACACACTAACTTTTAGTTTGCAAACACTTTCATACATTGAAATATAAAAATTAAAAGAACATATTTAAATGCGAGACGTGTGAATTGGTCGAAAGCCTTACACCTTTTTCGATATGCATTAGTATTTGGACAAAATCTATTATTAAATATATTTTTAATATAAAATATATAAATATTTAAATGATAGCTAAAATAAATATAAAGAAATATATATAAGATAAATAAAATAATACAAAATATAAAAATGAGGACAGCTTCCCAAAAAATAATCCAAAAACATTAGTTGAAAAAAAGAACTGTACTATAAAAAACAAATATGAACAATTTATGCTATAGAACGAAATTGTATAGATCTACATTTGAAGTGCCTTAATCCTGTGAAAGCCATAATTGATCCTAAATGCCATAAAGGTGTCTACTTAATTTCTTGCTCATGCTGCAAACCTTATGTAGGTGAGACTGGGAGATCCTTTAACACAAGAATCCAGGGACACTCAGCTGACATAAAACACAATTGATCCAAATCCTTAGCTGTAGCTGAACATTCTGAAAAAACTAAGCATCAAATATGCATAGAGGATACCCAAATCTTAGCTAGAAGTGATCACTACTTCATAAGGAAATTCACACGAAACATAGAAATTAACAAACACCCTAATAACCTCAATAGAGATGATGGATGGACCATAAGCTAAAACTGGATTCCAATCCTATCATCCAAATCTACCCCTACCCAACTATAATCCTCCTCCAATTAACCTATAAATCTAATCCTTTCTAACTATATTAACACATTTTGACCATATTAAAATATAATTTAACAATACTCATCATTTGAAAATATCTTAACCATAATAAATCTGCAACCTAGAACATTATATAAGAAGGCTTAATAATAAACAATCAAAAATCATAAAATTAAAAGTAAAATTTTTAGATATAATAAAAATTAAAAAAAAAACAAGTAGGATATACAAATTAATATTAATATTAATTAAAATAATAAAGCAAATAAATATAAATATAACCATAAATTAATTAAAATACATATACATATTTAATTTTAATTAATAAATTAACATGGATATGTATTTAATTTTAATTAATAAATTAAATAGAATTAAAATAATTATTAATAAATTAATTAGGAATAAAAAATTAAAATAATATTCATCAAACATAATAACTAAAAAGATAATTAATAAATAATTCATGCACATGTATTTTAATTTTAATTAATAAATTAATTAAAAACTAAAACAATTTGAATTAACTAAATAATAATTAACATAATTAAAATAAGGATATGTATTTTAATTTTAACTTTAATTTAAAAATTAATTAAAATTAAAATAATTCATTAGAATAAGAAACACGTCCTAAAACAAATTAAAAATTAAAAACATAAACAAATAATATCTTACAATTAAAATTAATAAAATAATATTAATAATTTATTAAATATGTAGTTTAATTTTAATTAAATAAATTATTAAAATTAAAATAATTAAAAACAATAAAATTTAAAAACATAGAATTAAATTAATAAGCAAATATAATTAAAATATAGATATATTAATTAGTACTAATAAAATTAACCAATAATACAATTAAATAGAACAATTAAAATAATTTAGGGACATGTTGGCTAAGCATCTCATGCATCTCTATATATATTTGGCAAATAAGACCAGTCTTTCAATTAATTCCTGAAGATGAACCACCGTTGCTGGTTCGAAATGTTGATCTAAAAAGAAATTGAATGCGATGGATCTAGAAGAAAATCTACACAAATATATAAACATCTTTAAAGAGTTTAGAATTTTGTGATCCATACTTGATTGTGAGAATGATTTCAGCAAAATCACATACAAAATCAATTGTAGACTCGTTTCAAACCAACTAGTGTGCTTCATCATCAGGACAAGTTGAGGAACAAATCTGAGCGATCTGTTAAATAGAGCATGCAGGTCCTTCAACGGTTATATGAACAACTAGGCAATGGTTAAAAAGACCTTTAACGATTATAATATATAATTATTATAAGTATTATTATTTATTTATTATTACAGTAATATATTGTATTAACCATTTAGTAAAATTCTTATAATAACTTACCTAATATTACTATATTAATTTTAAATTAATTTATTAAAATTGAATATTATTATAATAATACATTAGGGTAAATTATATTTTATTATTATTATTATTATTTATTAATTATTTATTTTTATTTTTCAATAATAATATTATTGTAATAAACTTTAGTATTTATAAGATTTATAAATATTAATTTCAATTAATATTAATGAGTTATCCTAACGTAAAAAAAATTATTTTTATTTTTATTTTTATTTACTTTTATTTTTATTTTATTTTTTATTTCATTTCATTTTCATTTGTTTATTTATTTTATTTATTTATTTATTTTATGAGTGAAATGAATAAAATTGCAATAGTTAATTATTAATAATCCAGGTCCGGGGAATAATTAAAAGAGGGATATTATAATTACTAAACTAATGAAATCAAGAAAAACAACGACCGGCTAAACAAACCCAGAGGGGTCAGGCGAAGAAGAGGCTAAGGTAAAAGGGCTGGGATCCAACACCTACTAATCTTCCAGCCGTCATCCCTATTGAGATTCAAAGGCCTTTTCTCGATCTCAAGGGCTTCCCTCAATTTAAGATGGTGAAATTGTGCCACTCTTGCTATAACTTGAGCCTCTTCGATACAGACTTGATGTTTAGTTTTCTCGACATGCTCAACAAGGGCTGAGGACTTGGCCCTACCATGCCTCAAGTCTGCTGCATGCTCACTAATCCTTTGATTAATCGAGCGACCAATTTCACCAATAAATAAATAAACTATATAAGTGTTATCCAATAAATATTTGTTTGGATAAAATATATAAACTTTTAGTTGATTAAATAATGGAATTGATGGGAAAAGGCCTTAGAAGGAAAGAATATTCTCCACCCACATGGATTTGTTTGTTTACAAGTATAAAATTTCAACGCGGTAGCATTGGAGAGAAAAAGGTTATGGTGGATGTTTTGTGCAAATTAAATTGTATTTATAAGGTTATTATATTTTTCAAAGTTATTTTAAGTTATTTAAATTTTAGGGAAATAATATTCTCCACCCACATGGATTTGTTCATTTACAAGTATAATATTCCAAAGTAGTAGCATTGGAGAGAAAAAGGTTATGGTGGATGTTTTGTGCAAATTAAATAGTATTTATAAGGTTATTATATTTTTCAAAGTTATTATAAGTTATTTAGATTTTAGATATCATTTTTGAGATTCAACTGCGTTAAGTAAGTCATTCATCTATGATCATTTCCATGAGAGGTAGTCGTAACTGACTGATTTCTCATGATTTTTGAATTGTCCAGTAAGTCATTCATCCATGACCATTTCCATGAGAGGTAGTCGTAACTAACTGATTTCTCATGATTTTTGAATAGCCCAGTAAGTCATTCATCTAAGACCATTTCCATGCGAGGTAGTCATAACTAGTTGTAACTAACTAATTTCTCATGATTTTTGAATAGTCCACTTAGCATTATGACCATTTCCATGAGAGGTAATCGTAACTGGTCATAACACTTCTAGGGCTTGCACCCGGTAACCAGGACTTCTCGGGAGGTCACCCATCCCAAATCGCCTCTGGCTGAAGCGTGCTTATGTGGAGTTTTCCCCACAATCAAACACACTTAGCTTGCTACCCCATTTGCAAAACCTTAGCAAGTATTGTGCCTTATCTATGACCATTTCCATGAGAGGTAGTCGTATTGACTGATTTCTCAAAAATAGCACTCATTAATCAAGGGTGAAGAAGTGGGATTGAAACTAGTGAAATGAATCACATAGCGTCAATCATCACTTCCGGGGCTTACACCCCGTAACTAGGACTTCCTGAGAGGTCATCCATCCCAAATCACCTCTGGCTCAAGCATGCTTAACTGTGGAGTTTTTCCCACAATCAAGCCCACTTAGCTTGCTACCCATTTGCAAAACCTTAGCAAGTATTGTGTCTCATGAACCATTCAAGAAGAGATCCCTTCACTTTTTTGAATTTAAGTATTGGGGGGTTTTCACAGTGCATTATATTAGATATGATTTTTGGGATTCAATTGCGTTAAGTAAGTCATTCATCTATGACCATTTCCATGAGAGGTAGTCGTAACTCACTGATTTCTCATGATTTTTGAATAGTCCACTTAGCATTCATTGCATTGGGTGATGCTCACAGGGGTAAAGAGGTAGGATTAAAACTAGTGAAATGAATCCCATAGGATCAATCATCACTTCGAGGGTGCACCTTGTAACCAGGACTTCCCGGGAGGTCACCCATCCCAAATCACCTCTAACTGCATGCTTAACTGTGGAGTTTGAAAATTAAAACAAAAATAGAAAAAAAAATTACATTGATTTTAAGTTTATAGTGAATAAATTGTATTTAAAAATTAATTATATTATTCAGCATTATTAAAATTTATAAATATTTTAAAATAAAAATTAAATAAAATAACCCAAACGTATTGTTAAATTTTAGTATTGAATAATTTTCACCTATATTTTTTCTATTTTTCTATTTTATATTAGATTAAAAATATTCAAATTAAAAGTTGATAACTGTGGCTTAATCAGAGGGTGGAGTTCGATAGTGTCCATGGCCACGCGACATGCATGGACGTTCGATAGTGTCCATGGCCACGCGACATGCATGGACCTGTCGCCTATTTTCATTGGTCAGCCGACTCGGACGCGCCTGCGACCAAATGGTTTCTCAACTCGTGTAATCAAAATCTTTACCAGCATACCCTCTGAGAGGCGAGCGCTGGTGGGTTTGAAAACACGATAATGATGGATAATTATTGATTAGAAAAATTAAAGGATCATTAAGGATAGACCAGAGAAATTGAAGCAGTGTGATGGACACACAAGGCGCGAGCTTGAACCATAATACCTATTGTGGACTTCAGGGCATGCACTTGAAAATGACAGTTATTAAATTAAATTTCATTATTTAATTTACAAAACCCAACACTACTTATATATATAATGGAGCTCTAAGAAATATTTATCATAAATATTATACATATATTTATTTATGTGTATAAATCTTTTTAAAATGGTAATTATTTTATTTCCTTGACCATTTCCCATCCCTATTATCACTTCTAACCCCGATTAACAAAAATATACATTGGAGAAACTTCGAATTAGAGTATGGTGGCGATTTTATGAGTAGACATATGGTTGAGTGATGTGACGGCACGCAGTAGCAGCCGAAGTTCGTCTACTTTTCGAAATTATGAAAACTATGTTCGAATTTAAAATATGGTCCATTATCATTAAAATTATAAGCCGCCACTAATATATTAGTGGAAAGTAAATTTAACTTCTTTCCTTGAATTCAGATAGTTGTTCATCATCCACGAAAATGTATTTAATTTGTCAATCATTTTCATAGTTAAAAATTTTTTTTGGGAGCTTTGAGGACCACATGCGCCCTCCACTGCATTCTATGACTATGTGGGTGTCACATTCAAAGAAAACACCTGCTCTAGTATGATTGGACCACGTGTCCAGAGTAGCGCAGCCCGGCACAACTAAAGATATCAACTCCGTGAGCGGCCGATGCTCGCCGCTTGCCATTAGTCTTAGGTTAATCACAAATGAATGTCTTAATAATCATACTTCAATCTCTTATGTTGTTTTAGTGACTTAAATAATGCCAAAAGCTTTATTTCTTAGAAAAAAATATGGAAGTTGGGGGAAGAGATAATGCTCATTGTACAATTGACGGTTGTTGTGACCAGGTTGTATGATAACGTTAATGCCATGTTTAGTAATACATAGAATTGGTAGAAAGAAAGTAAATGTAATATTGGAGTCAAGAAAATGTGCCCATTATCCCCTACTTTTTTTGGTATTTTTCTCAGTCATGACTATATTGTTATCCATGGAAAATTTTAGGGTCTAATATTCACTTGAGCTGATTTTCCATGTTTTTTCCAAAGAAAATTCACTAATTTCTGTTTTTTCTAAAAATGACACCCAAAATGTTATAGGATAAAATTGTTTTACTTTAAAAATAGCCAAAAATAATTTAGAGAGTGTATATGAAATCATTATAAATTTGAATAATTTCACTTGCTAAACATTTTATAATACAATATTAGAGATTAGCAAGATTTTCCCATATTTTTAAACTTTCAACCTTAATTTTTTCCATGTTGTTTTATTTTCTCTAGAAAGGATATGGCTATTAATACTAAAAAAGAAGAAGAAATTCATCATGATTAAAATAAAAATTATCATATATGATACTTTCATATATGAAAATAACAACATAGATATGTTCTTTCATACAAATATCTTGGAATCCATATCCATCACAAACTCAAGCAGAATTATAACATTGAGAAAATGATATATAGAGAATTGGAAACTTATCATAAGCTTGAACACAATTGACAACAAATTTTTAAATGCTGGATAAAAAATATTCACCTTTGGACTCTCATTACTCCTATTATCTTATATGGATGTGAGATAAAATACATCAAAATAATTTATAACCTACAATGTGAAGATTAAGAGATATATTCCCTATTACCTCTCCTAATTAAGAAAGTCTTTCCTTCTTGAAAACATAACTATGACTAAACATATTATTTATAAGAAAAAATCAAACAACCTAAAAACCAATAATTTGTGTAAAATTACTTTCTAACTTTGATAAAAAATACGGCCTAAATTTCCATATTATTAAATAAAAAAATCTCATATATAAATACACATTAATTTTAATATTTTTAATTTTGCTAAAATATCTTCCAGCATTACCATATTTATCTCCGAATGCAAAGAGCATCAATGATCTCTACTTTAATTTATTTGTAAAGAGTTCCAAAGTATATAAATATTGAATATAACAATTACATGATGAGTTCGAAAGCTAGCTAATAAGATGGATTTTCTGACATTGTGATTCTGTATCAGGACATTTTGTCCCGCAGCTTGCAGAGGTGATATTTGATGGCAACAACGGCACAAACAAGGACAACGTCATTAATCTCAAAGGCTTCATGGTAAACATCTTAGCTTTTTTCCTTTACATAATTATATCAGCATGTTTGATATTTCATAAGACTTTCAACATTGTTTTTCGTCGCGATCAATCTCTTTAACTAATTCTCTGATCAAAATTTCCTGTAACTCGGTATTAAAGGTAGGAAATGCAGTGATAGATAATGATCATGACACCAATGGTATGGTAGACTATGCATGGACTCACGCAGTTATTTCAGACGAAGAGTACCACAGCCTAAAGAACTCGTGCAATTCAAAGACAGTCAACCAGACATTGTGCACGTACGCCGATATCAATATTTACGATTTGTACACGTCTGTCTGTTTGCAGCAGCAATCCTCAAATTTCCTTCCAAAACATGTACGTAACACACGGCTTTTCATTACATTTCTGTGGTAAGGATGAAGGTCCTTCATTGTTCATGCTTCACTTAATTCATTGCCACTTCTCATCTAATTATATGCATGCATGCATGGTGACTTTCTTCAACGTAGGCGCTGTGGCCTAACTTACGGTATGGTTATGATCCCTGCGGCGAAGTATATGTAGGCGAATATTTCAACAGAGCTGATGTGCAGAATGCCTTGCATGCAAATACAACCCAAATTCCTTACCCGTGGGCACTCTGCAGGTAACAATAGAACTGTACAAAAACTTTTGAAATTCTACAACCTTATGTCTTTCTCTCAAGTACTTCGGTTTGAACTCTAGCGTTCGATACAGAATGCAGCATAACTTTTATTTGTCAAATCTATAGCATCTGTGTTGCCTAAAATTAGATGCAAAGTTTGAACTCGAAATAAAGTATTACACATTTACATAGTCAAAGGGTCTATGGATTCAATCATAAACTGAGATCTGCCAGTAAATTTCTTTCACTGCAAGTAGGAATCTTGTTGATATATCCCAGTGGTGGACAATGGTATTTGGTCGCTAAACTCCTATCTATTGAAATTTGATTCGTCCACATCATTAGCATCATGTTGTGATGGAGAGTCCGTCATTTACTTTTTTTTACAGAGTTTGTTTCGTTCTTTTGCTTATGTTTCTGCAAAGTAGAATTATTGTAAATATGCATTCTTGCAGTATACAAAGTTTTTAATCATGAAGTCAAATAAATCTGAAACTTCTCGCTGTTTAGGACGATGGATTTTATAATATATTGGAACACTCCCTTACTGCATCACAGATATTCAGGATGCAGGGTTCTAGTTGATTATGATGGACTTTTTCATGTATCATTTACTCAATATTTTTGGTCAATTGTTATGAGTATGATCTCTGTGGATGATGGCTGATGTTCCCTTCGTTATTGGTTGTCTATGAATTCTACTATCATAACCAGTGATCTATTCCCTTTGGTTGAATACTCTTTGGTTAGAATATATATCTATATATAGAGTAAACTAGAAAGAATATATATATATATATATATATATGTGTGTGTATATTCTAATTTTTTTTGCTAAGTAAAAGTAATCTATTAAAAAGAAAATAAAAGGTATTTACAAAGGTGTTCTGGGTGTGAAGGAAAACAGCCTATCTCAGTTTGCTGTAAAAAAGCTAGATCTAGGACTGCCCCAACATAGGGGAAACTAGTCTGACAGTGGAAAAAGAGGACACCACTGAAAATTTTCCACAGTTTTTCCACATTGTAACCCCCGCTACTTCCCCTGAGAATAGCCAACCACCTACAAAATCTATAGGGCATCCTCCTCGGAATGCCCCTGTGTACAAAAGGAGGAAGGATATACCAGGAGTTAAGTGAAGTGCCACCTGGCATTCGAGACTTTGGCAGTGAATTCCTCCGTGGCAGGTTCCTCCACTATCGGGCAACTCAGTCATCTGGGTTATTTGGCGCAATTTGGCCCTTGTTTTGCTGCTTGTCTTCTCTGCTACATGCTTCTGGCTGCAGGTTCGGCTTGTCCATCTTGTGCTCTTCCAAAACTTGCTTGTCATTCTGAGGTTCCAAATCCGACGACGACCTTTCAACGACGTTCTTCCCTTTCCGTTTGGTCCGACCAGCCTGACCTTCATGCTCTTCTTCCTCATCTTTTTTATGACTCAGGCCCTCTCTGTGCATCTCATTCAAGGAAAAAGTCATCGGGAAACTCTGCTCGGCTTCCTAAGAAAAGGACATGGAGATAGTGGCGGTAATTATCGGCTTATTGAGAGTGCTTCTGAAATGGAATTGCGTGGTATGGGGAGTGTGGTGCGCGGGCAAAGGGAAGGGAGCCGAGTGCATGCCTGCTCTGCCACGACCACTACTTGTATGAGGATAACGGGGGTTTTCTGCCAAAGAAGATGGAGAATCTAAGATGCTTCGCCTCCTGGTCTGAGGCCGAGAGCTGCTGCCCCACAAGCCGCCCCGTCTGCTGATCAATCGGTGGCAAACCATGATGGAGTGAAGGACAAAGATGGAGTGAAGAACTGAGAGAGTGCCTGGGTATTCGGATGGGGGATTGAAAGGGGAATTGGGAGAAAACAGAGGCAGCGTCGCAGCAGTTGCAAGGCAAAAACACGCAGCATACCAAAACACAACTTTTACCATGCCAGTAGAGTGCCAGAGGCTTCCATCTGCTTCCAGTGTTGTCACTGTATTTAACATCATTCGCCCTTTCTCGAATGGCGCCCGCCATAACTCGAGCATTGAAGAGGGCCGAGACCCAACTCAGGCTAGTGCATGTGGAGGTGATGGAGAAATCTGAGTACAGGCTGTGCATATCAGAGCTACCTGAAATGAACCCGAGTGAGATCCAGTGTCGTTGTTTAACCTTCATCTAGCAATTAACCAGGTGGTACAGGGCTGGCAGGTGTCGACTCACTCTGTCGCAACCCTGTCCCATCACATTAACCGTTGGTGTAAGCACCCGCATTCGGGGAAGCCGCATCGTTTTGGACCAGAGTTCTGCATTCCTGTTCTTGTTCATGATTCTGAATTATGTCTGGATCCCCAGTGAGGAGAGAATGCCTACTTTCCACTCCCAGGTTGGCCAACAGGTCTCTAACCTTGTTTCTTTCCCTTTTAACATGGTTGAAGATGATTGCTTTGTTGGTGTTGAGAGTTATTTCTATGGCATCCAGTCTGGCTTCAAGTCTCCAGCTACTGGATATTTTATTCGCATGCGCTCCATTGAGCAACTGTTTGGCCAAGTTGATGAGGATTTGTGAGTCTCCTTCAATCTTGAGAGGCTGGAAACCATGGTGTTGGGATAAGAGTAATCCTTCCCAGAGCCCGTCCAATTCAGCTGAGTTATTCGTGTCCCATCCAATGTTGCCGAGGTAGATCAGGAGAGGGGAGCCTTTATGATCTCTGAAGATGCCACCAAATCCTGCTTTGCCGGAGTTTCCCTTAGAAGCTCCATCAAAGTTGAGTTTGAATCGATGCCTTGGAGGGGGGAGCCATGAGTGCTTACTGATATTCAATCTTTCTGTAGGTTTGCAAGTAGGACCTAATTGTGGGAGTTGAATATTCCAATTTTACCATATGGCTATCTCATTTGCCTGCATGGGAAAGTCATCTGGGAGCCAAGATTTGAGTGACAGAGTCTCTTGCAAGTTATGATAGAATTTGTCCCAAATGATTTCTAAAGGAGTGCTTTGGTCTTTGAAAATACGCTTATTCCTTTCTTTCCATATAGTCCATAGGAGTAGGCCAGGAATGATTCTCCATAGATGGTTGAGGAGTGCGCTTTTATAAGGGTTTAGGTGCCAGAGGCGTATGGAATTGGTAATGTTCTTAGACGTTCGGCATTTTCGTTGGCAACGAAAACCAGTCTTCTCCTGGAGATGATTGGCCAGAGGGCACGAGCCCAGGAGATGTTGTAACATTTCCTCTTGAGACTGACAGTTGGGGCAGATGGAGGGCTTGTGAATGTTTCTCTTCCTTAAATTGTAAAAGTTAGGATTTTTCGATGCCCATAGAGCCACAGGAATAAGGAAACTTTTTGGCCAAATGCTCGGAGTCCATATTCTTCCCCATATAGGATCCTAAGGCGCATAGTCCTGGCTTTTGATTTGGTAGGCCTCTTTCATGGTAAAGGACCCTCTTGGGGTGTATCCCCATCTTAAGATGTCTTTACCTTCAGAGCATCTGATTCTCCATTTTTGAAGCTCTCTTTCCAAGATTTCTTTAGTCTGGTTGTCAATGTTTCTAATAAGCCTGTCGAATTGCTTCCATTGTCTGTATCCTTGTTCTATCTCTTGGGTCCATTGTTGCTTGAACGATTCCATTTATTGCTCCTCCCAATCATGGATGGGTGAAAGGTTGAGAATGTGATCAAGCCTTGGAAGCTGATTCCAGGCGTCCGTCGAGAACCACATTGTGTTGCTGCTTCTAATCTCCTAGAAGCTGTGATGTTGGATCAGTAAGAAATGTTGACTGGCCGCATTGCAAATTAGCGAGCCTTTCTCAGAAGGAGTGAATCTGATGAGCTCCTCCGCTGGCCTGTGGTTGGCGTATTTGACTGTCCATATGACTCCACAGGGCTTATTGGGCGTAGAGCCATTGCCACCAGATTCTTTCACCGATGATTTCATTACTGTAATTAGGATCTTGCAGACCTATGCTCCCTTTTTCCTTTGGTTTGCAAGCTGTAGTCCATTTGACAAGGGCCCATTTGTGATTACTTCCATGTGCTCTTCACGGGAAATTATGATGAAGATTTCTGATTTTTTTAAGAACCCATTTAGGCGCTGCCAGAATTGAGAATAGATAGAGGGGCATTGCCTGCAGCACAGCTTTGATAAGTACTAATCTGCTTGCTATGTTCAGTGCTCTAAGAGTCCATAAGGAGAGACGAGTTTCAACCTTTTCTAGGAGCCTATGCCAGGAGGCATGCTTGATAGCCGAGTCAATAAGAGGAGCGCCCAGGTAATTGGAAGGTAGGTATGCTATGGAAAAACCTAGAACACTGGCAACGACATGTTGAATGATAGGAGGCGTGTGGAAAAAGAAGATTTGCGATTTGGCTTTGTTTATTCTTGTGCCTGAGGCATCAGTGAAATCCTTCAGAAGGGCTTTGAAAGTGGTGGCTTCCTAAACAGAACGATCCCCGAAGAGCATGTTGTCATCAACAAATTGTTGATGAGTGATGGCAGGGAAATTTTGAATGGAAATTCCTCTGAGATGCTGGGAGAGAAGACCATGTTTAATGTGTCTACCAAGCCCTTCAGCCATTAGTACAAAAAGGAAGGGGGATAGAGGGTCCCCTTTCCTGATGCCTTTGAAGGGGCTGAAAGGTCGAGAGGGTATGCCATTGACGAGGATAGAAAAAAAGGTAGATGAGATTAAACTCTAAATCCAGCGAACCCACATGGGTGAGAAACCAAAGGCACATAACATTTTTTGAATTTAAGTCCAGCTAAGTTTATCAAAAGCTTTGGAAAGATCAATTTTGAGGATCATACCTGCCTGTTTGGTAGTCTTGAGGGAATGTATGATTTCATGAGTGAGGATGATGCCGTCCAAAATTTGACGTCCTTCAACGTACCCAGATTGTTCAGGCGATATGAGCAGGGGAAACAACGACTTCAACCTGTTTGCAATGACTTTGGATATAACCTTGTAGATGACGTTGCACAGAGCGATAGCGTGAAATTTGGCTGGACTGCTGGAACTTTCTTCTTTGGGGATAAGGGCAATAAAGGTTGAATTAAGCGATGGCAGTAGCCAGTGAAGTGAGCGTGATTCTTCCACCACTTGCCACACTTCCTCTTTTATAAGATCCCAGAAAGAGTGGAAGAAGGTAGTGGAGAAGTCGTCTGGTCCTGGAGCTTTTCCTTCCTTAAGCTGCTTCATGGCCACATCCACCTCCTCCGACGCAACATGTCGTAGAAGGAGTTGGTTGTGTTCTTCTGTGATAACTTTTGGTATATTTTGTGTGACCTTTTCTATGGCATGCCTTCTATAAATATGGGGTTCTTGCAGGACTTCCTGGAAGTGATTGATGAATTCCCGTTCAATCTCTGCATGATTCTCCACTCTTTCCCCCCCTTGCCTCTAAATAAAAGAGATATTATTGTCCTTTCTTCTTTGAATTGTAGTTATGTGGAAGAACTTAGTGTTTCTTTCACCGTCTTTCAGCCATCTAATCCTGGATTTCTGCCTCCATAGAGTTTCTTCCTGCTTTCTTCTCTCCAATTAATTATGTATGTGCCTTTCCCGTTCTAAAGTCTCTTCCTTGTATCCCTCTGTGATTATCTGTTGCTGGAGATCTTTCATTTCCTTGTTGAGGTCTTGTTGGGCCTGAAAGATGTTGCCGAAAGTCTCCCTGTTCCAGCTTTTGATTTGGGTTTTTAGGAATTTGAGCTTCTGTTGGAACTGGAAAATTTTTGATCCCTCCAGCATAGAGAAGTTGTTCCAGGTGAATCTGATGAAGTCGTTGAAAGCGGGATGGGATAACCAAAATGCTTCAAATCTAAATGGACGTCTAGTTGTGTCGCCTGGCCGTTGCCATTGGAGAGAGATAGGCCAATGGTCGGATCCTTAGTAAGGAAGGATGGACGCTGATAGGTCGCCTCTGAGGTGCACTGCATTGTTCGAGATGAGGAATCTATCAAGTTTTGAGGCTATTTGACGCCTCCCAGCCCTACGATTGCTCCAGGTGTGCATTCCATTGGAGGTTTGCATATCTATTAGCATATTGCTATGTATAAATTCTTTGAAATGGTCTGTTTCTTGTTCCAGCCTGGGCCGACCCCCCGTCTTTTCCTCTAACTTGGTGATCATGTTCAAGTCTCCTCCAATGATCCATAGAGGATGCGCCCTATTAGCATTGAGTGCTTCTATGGTGTCTAAAAGAGCAATCTTGTTGGCTGCTTCCTGTGAAAAGTAAACATTAGTGAGATGACCATGCATGTTAGTGCTAATAATGTGAAACATTACCTGAATAATGTTATGGGATGTGTGGAGATTTGAGAGCGTTATTGCTTGCGTATTCTAGGCTATTGCCAACCCTCCAGAGGCACCTGACGCGTCCACAGCTACCGAGTGACATCCTAGCCAAGCTTTAGATAGGATGTTTCCCAAGGTGTTACTATTGCATTTGGTTTCCTGCAGAAAGAATATCTTGGGATGTTCCTGCTTTATCATATATTTAAGCATTCTAAGTTTCCCAGGGTTGTTGAGCCCTCTTAGATTCCATGAAGTGAGCTTCATGAGTCACTGTTAGCAGTGGGCTTGTAGTAATTTGTAAATTTAGCATATCTTCCTGAGTTAACTAGGATTTTCCCTATGGCTATCGTTCGCTGGAGATCTGTCTTTCTGCCGCGTTTTTTGGAGTCTTTTGGTTGTAGATAGCCATCCCATTGACTTCCCAGTTGTATTCCTAATTGTTGTTGCTGATAGGCTCTAGATATGATAACCTCCAGGGTACTGAGCTGATGCTCTGGGATTTTATCATATTCCTTCTTTTTATAGGTCTGTTCCAGTTCAAAAATTTCTAGACCTCTTAGATCTATACTCTCCGGTTCTTCATCCATGTGTTGCGCTTGACTATTTTCCTTTGAGATGAGTGCTAAGTGCAAGGATTAGTTGAAGGGCTCATCCTCATCCATGTCCTTGGATTTCCCTTCTGAGTTTTTTGAGCTTACTTTGGGAGTCCCGCTTAATATTTTGGAGCCTGGGGTGTGGGAGAAAAGGTCAAAGGAGGGTTCCAGTGAGGTGAAATGATCGGCTGAGGGATTGACACAGAGATCTGGGTGGGGTTTGCCTGAGTTGTAGCGAAAGCCTCGAAGCTATTGCTCATGGAGGGGATAGAAGCAGCATCCTGATAGGGTTTTTTCCTATAGGAGGGTTTTTTGTGTGATCTCTTGCAGCTGGTGACTTTGGTGAAACCCTCATTATCAGCCCTGCCTGCTGGTTCAGAGGCTTGTGTATGAGCATTTAGGGGACAGTCCCTGAACAGATGTCCAAGGGCATGGCATTTTCGACAGTGAAAGGGAACATGTTCATAGTCTAAGGGTTGGGTCCATTCATAGTCATCGTGGAAGAGACTTACTGATTCCGGAAAGGCTTTGTCCAGGCGCATGAAGACACAGATGCGGGCGTATGAGGTATATTTGCACAACTTCATTTTTTCAATGATTATGACGAATTCTCCCAGCCCCTTTCCTATCTCTCTGAGTGCATCTTCATACCAATATTCCACCGAGAGTGAGTATAGCCTAATCCACACGGGCGCCCAGCTGAGATCCTCCTTATTAGGATTGAATCTCTCTTTCCAAGCTCTTAAATATAGACCAACAGAGTTGAAAAAATAAGGACCTTCATCCAGAACCCTATTTCGATCTTTGATGCAGTAGAAAATCACCGTGAAGAACCCTTTCGGTCTTAGCTGTAAGTTGATCTATCCCTGGGGTTTCCATTTGGTTGAGATCCATCCATTCAAGGCTTTTTCCGTCGGCTGGAATCCAATAAACTTTCTAGTGAGTGCATGGTCCCTCATGTATTGGATCCATTCATTGATTCGGTGGCTGGGAAGCTCTATTTTTGGTCTTTCAGCAGCTACAGGTCTGCATGTCAATGAGGTACGCTTTGGCATTTCTTGTTGCATGAACTTTTCTTCTTGCTCCTCATTGTTTCTGTCAGGCTGCGTAGGGAAGTCTGTTGTCGTTTCTTGCATTAGTGGGCTTCGTTCTTCTTTGTCTTGCTGAGCAGTGCCCAGAGGTTCGGTCGTATACATCGCTTGAGGACCATTGTCAGATATGGGGGGTGGCATTGAACCCCCCCCCCAGGGAAATGCCATTGTGGTGCAGCAAGTAACAACTGACTGCAGTCACTGTGTGGAGTGCGAAACGAAGCGAGGGGTTAGTGAAAGGAGATCGAGATGCGCTGTGGCAGAGGCGCTTCAGAGCCCTAGGTTGCAGAGCTCTGAACTAGGGAACATTTTCATATGTATATTCTAGTTTATTACCCTCGTAATCCTTAATATGTTGATAGATCTACACACCTACAAGATGGTTGGAGTGAAAAAAACCCTAATGTTGCATCAATAATTAACATTAAATGTTTTTAGTAATAAAAACATAATTTTAGTAATAGTACTATTTATTGGCAACATATTTACTAATGTGTTTGATGTTATAGATACTTATTTGATGTCATAGATACTTATTGTTGATGTTTGGTTAGAGAAATATTTAATGCTATATAAATTATGATTATGTCGAAGTTTTTAGTTATTATATAGATATCCTATTAGATAGATATTTCATGTTATATGAATGTGAATTATGTTTATGTTTGAGATATTTTATATTATATATATAGATAGATAGATATAAAATGAATGTTGTGTTATGATCTATATCAATGTTGGATATTTTTTTTATATGGTTTATGATATATGTACATGTTAGATGTATTGTTATGATGTATATTTATGATATATGCATGTTTTTTTTATAATGTGTAGATGTACACGATGACATATAACTATTATGATGATGATGTTATAGGTTTTTTAATTTCTCCGATGGACTAACCCATTACAAGTGGAAATTTAGAAGGGTTCATGTGGCAATGAAAGTAATTATCTATTCCTAATGCCCAAGGAGCTTGGGAAATGGGAAAAGATTTATGACATGACCTCAAAAGTTAACTTGGGTATATGGGTAAATTTCACTTTTACTTTGTTTTGAATACTTGTAAATTCACCACCAAATTTTCCCTCTGATGGAAAAGAGAGAAATTTTAGGAGGATGATACTTTAGATGGATTATAAAAGAAGTGGCTTGCTACGTGATGAGAAAATAGTTTGTGGGACCTAGTATTGTTGATGGAATTGTGTTATGATAATGTAGAGATGGAAAAACGAGTGTTTGTACCAACAAGGTTTATATGACTTAAGAGGGTAGGGGTGAACCTGCAACATGAAGAGGTGTTATAGCTAAGTATGACTCGCTTTATGTACTATTTTCTTTCGGAGTTGTTATCCCACTTTTAGCAAGGGTACGCAATTGTTTTTGAAACAAGACCATGCCATATGTAAGCCCACATATATGCAATCTTATAGCCTTGTAAGTCATGTGGAATGAGTTGTAATCTTGTATCCTAGTTCCCCCTATGTGCAAAATCATGAATATTCCTCTTAATCTTATGTGCATGGTGCTTGGTTCTATAGCTCTATTAACACCCCCCTAGTGGGTGGTAACTCCATACCTTGATGGAAATTCCTATGTCTTGGGATAATATTTGGGCATCAAAAAGGTGGATCTATTAGGATACATGGCTTATTGAACAGTTGTTTTACTAGCCCTATAAAGGTGACCACATTATGTAAGGTTGGAAACACCCATTTCATCATTGTATTAGTGAACCTACCTTTTATTCCCCACATGGACCATTTTCCTTACGTATCTACACCTCTTTGACCATGTCCATCATTTTTCATCAGAATATCACAATTCACAATGATTTTTCACTCCACAAGGCATCATGTTAAATTATCAAATGTAAGGAAGGATGTTCATTGCACTCTCCTAGGTAATCCAAGTATTCTCCAAGTCAAAGCACTAAAAATTCCTTCTTCAAGGTGTCTTTTCAAGAATTATTTCATCACCAGTGGGGGATGAATTCTCCTATGTCAATTATTGCAATAATTTTGGGTGATGTGGCAATCACTCAAGTGATGTGGAAGTGTTAAAAAAATCCTAGTTTATCAAAGACTTTTGGACCAAGATGAAAGGTATAAGAAAGAAAAAGAATCCTTAAATCATGAAAGCAAGTTAAGGTTGGGACAAAAGAAGGAGCCATCTACATTTTATGTAGCCGCTACAGGTGAAAAGTCAATTCCAAGTGAACATTAAGCTACTGTTGAAGACATTGGGGCTCTTTTGGTTGTCCAATTTTCATCCAAGTCAATTAAATCCATTCAAGGTAATGTTGGACATCCAGAGCATATTGACCCCCCATTCAAGTAACTCAAGTCTCTCCAAGTTGCATGCCAACCTTCTTTAATGGTTTTAAATAATTTAAATCAAATTAGCTTATAATGACTTAGTATCCAAATCTATTATTGACAACAAGTCAACTTATCTTGAAGTTTCTTAGAGATTTGATAAGGAGAAAAAGTGGGAGGGATGTTGAGATCCTCTTTTATAGGTAGATATCTCACTCTCCTCCCAAATTATTGTGACTTGCTGAGATCATTTTATCATAATATCATTTCATGAACCTTCATTGTAAACCTCAAAGTCTCTTTCCCTTAGCTATTCTACATAATTTCAAAGGAAACATTGTGCTAATTCAATCAAACTATAAGGATTTTAGCATTGATACATTGAAAGTAAACTTTGTCACTAGGAAGTAGACATCTAGAGTAATTTTGTCTCACTTCTCCATTTTTCGTTTGAGGCAAGCATTAAATATCCTTGTTAGGCCATACCCCAGAGGTTCTCAATAAGTTTTTTTTTTTATTTTATTTCATTCCAATGTTGATATTATAGTTTAAAGCTTTCCCCTTTGAGGGACCCCTTCTATTAGGGATTGGTTTCATAAGTTATCTTAATTAGACAAGAAATTAGTTTAACTTCGAAGGTTCTACCTTCTTTCCCTAATCCATAATCATTGAATAACCAACTGAAGAGTGGAATTCGTATTTACCTAATTAAGCCTTTAATCCAACAACAAACACCTTTTACACAAAATTCAAGTTCTTGTTATTCTATTTATTTATATTATTGAAAAAGCCATAAAAATAAAAAACGTACTGAACAAAAATCTAAAAGATTAAAAATATCAAACATATTTAATCTCAAGGTGGATGTCTTGGGTTTTATGCCTCTCTAGCAACATCTAAAGATAAGACGAGAAAATTGTTATTCTATTTTGTGGATTATTTTTCACTATTATTTTTTGAGGGATTTTCAAGGTCTTCAAAAATCTATGATAAAATTATAGCCAAAATTTGCAAGGATCTCTGAAGCCCTAGAATAAGTTTGGAAGGGAATAAGGTTATATCTAACCAAACAAAGCCCAATTTTAATTCTTATTGGATTTAACTACATACTCATTTTATTTGGAGGTATTTCCATCTTCCCAAAGTGCTTCAAAGTGCCTAATTTGAGTGGGAGAAAATTCATGATTAACCCTAGGGGGTTATTGCTCCAATTTATGCACTACTATTTTATATTGTTGTACCTTTACATATTGTTACATGAATTTTTTTGGGAATTTTATTTCACTAAAATTTCATATGCCAAGTGTAAGCACCCATGAATACTTGATCCTAATGTGTTTTGGCAATCTCAAGTGGCTTCAAAGGCACTACAAACTTGTGTCTTCTATAGAAATTTATCATTTATAGGAGATGAAAGTGCATGATAGTAGTCATTGTGTCCTCTTTTAGGGCATACAATCATGAGGGATTTACACAATAATAATATTACTTGGTTTGTGCACCCTTAGCTCAAGTCAGGCCATAAGAGCTAGTACTTATTTGAGGTATTTTATTCTTTCCAAAGTGTTTCTTTGTATTTTATATGTTATTTACATATATATCATATTTAACACTTGTGTTTAATTTAATTCCTAACCTTCATCTTTATAGGTTTTATAAGCACTACTCTACTAATACCATGGCTGGAGGTAAGTCCTCTTTTATTCCACATACAAATAGGTTTTTATTTTTTTTATATTGATCCATCTTAACTATGGATTTACAAAGTGTCGAGAGGGATCGAATCCCCTTTCAATCCAAAATAGGTTTTCACCTCAAGAGATTTGATCCCTCTTAACACTTGGTAGATATGGAGTTAATATGGATCTAGGCTAATGTTTTAATGAATGGAAATATTGTATTTGAATTATAAATATTTTTTATATGCATGATATTGTTTCTAAGCTTAAGTTTATGTTTTTTATTTTTCTAGTAAGTAATCAAAAAATCCAAACAAAAAAAATAGGTTTTAATCCAATAATTCATCTTATCATACTTTTGCATATGAAAACAATAACTTGGAGGAAGTGTCCTCATAGAAATATATCACAATGTTGGAATTATAGCATTGGGATGGAAACATCTAAATAAGTGGACCTTTAAATATGGAACAAGAAATAATATGTCTTTGATATTATTCCTTTTCATGTTATGTTATGGATACAAAGTTTAAAGTTGTAGTGTCTCTAGAGAGTTATGGAGAATATTAAAACATATCTAAAAAAAAATCATAAAATATAATCTCAAAATTACAGGAAATACACCTTATCTTTTCCTCCTCATAAAAGAAAGTCTTTTCCCTTGTTGAAAAGACAACTATGACCATGCATTTAATCTATAACAACAAGTTAAACAACATGGAAAATGAGAGGTTTCCTAAATTTTTTCAATCTCTAGCCAAAACCACCTTTGTCTCAAGAGATGATGTCATAATAATGCATAGCCTTGGCTAAACCATCATGGAATAAAGGAATAGATCATTTTAGAAAATAAGGATAGTATTATTAAAAAATGTGGTGTGACAAAGACATATAGGGAAAAAGAAAACTAAAATATTATAAAAAGGTGATTAAGCATAATCTAGAAGACAAAAATTATCTTTGTTCTAATGTGTCCAAAAAAGAAATAAACATCACTAAAATAAATTTCATGAGTTACATAGCAAAACTAGGTATTGTTCAATTCCCAAAAAGCCTTGTAATAAAAGCTATGGAAGTGTTTATCATCACATTAGTGGCAAGGTTAAATATTAAAATCCATTTCTTTTAAAATATCTAATATATTATAATATTATATTATATTTTCAAAATATTTAACTTTTAATCCATTCCAAATATGGTGATCGTGGAACATTTCTTTTATTCTCTTTGAGATCAAAAATAAAAGTTTAAAGACTTCCAAATAATCTATTACTTCTCAAGGTTCAATAGAGTAATTTGGTTTATGTTCTCAATATCTTTAATAATTTAATAAAGGAATTGATGAATTAATTCTTAGTCTAATTCAAATGTCTATTGTATATAAGAATATAAAAAATATTAATACTTAGAGTAGAGACAAGTTTGGTTTATGTTCTCAATATCTTCAATAATTTAATAGGGGAATTGATGAATTAATTCTTAGTCTAATTCAAATGTCTATTGTATATAAGAATATAAAAAATATTAATACTTAGAGTAGACTTCATTTTCATACCTACAATATATCATTTAAAAATATAATAAAAACTTCATATCTATTTTGATTATATTTTTTTATATAAAAATAATATGTGAAAATAATCAGCTAAGTAGAACAATTTACCTATCCAATTTTAAAAGAAATGGATAATCCTTTTAATCTTTAATGTTTAGAAGTGGATAATGTTATTTAAAATTATTATGATTATTATGATGATTATATTATTAGTAATTTGAAAATTTAAGTTATGGTTTAATAATACTTATACAAGGTGACAGTTAATTCAGTTGTACTTTGCGAGCCTAATAATATTAATAATTAATAAGAATATTTTTTATTATTGTTATTATTTTACAATTTGTGGAATTGTAACAACTGAGGGATAATTTGGGCAAGACCCACGATAAAATCAGAATGACTACCACTATTCACCTCAATATTATTGAGCCTCCTTGTTTATAGAAATCACTCATCGCAATTTTCAACTTGTTCAAACTTTTGTCACACAAATTAACATGTCTATGGAAAATAAAACCTAGGTGAAGAAAGAATTAAACCTACTATATGCCCCTCCATGATAAATATGCCCCACTTCACATCCCTCCTCGCTCCCATCTATTGGCTCGTTACATTTTATCTAGTCGGTTGTGCAGTCATGAAACTGGTTGTTTCATTTTCATGTGATCATCAACAGGTATGAATGTGGGCTCTAGAATGGATATTTTGGTAGTGTATGGGTGATCATGGTAGACTCATCCAAGTGAAAGCCGATAGAGTAATCAATCTTCTCGGGAAGTCACCTTTCGATTTTGCTTAATATGCAGGATATGTAACAAAGAATAAAGAGACTAGAAGGGATCTATTTTATTGGTTCTTTGAAGCTACTGAAAACATATCGTAGAAGCATATTGTTCTCTCGCTCACTAGAGATACATCAACTACTTATGTTTTAGTTAATATTTCATTACCCTTTTTTGTGGCTTGTTGATGGCAACATTGTAATATATTCATTAAGTAAAGAGATAATCTATATATACTAGTATAGATTTATATTAACCATGGATCAAGAAAGTATGAAGATGAATCAAATTTCTTAAGGTGTAAAATTCTTTTAAGTATAAAACTAATATATATATAATATATATATAAATTATATATTTGAAGAGATTTGATCTTTGTATATATAAATTTTTCATTATTTAACTGTATTTTGAGTTAATAAATGGATTCAATGACTTGAAAATCTCTTTGGGCACTTAGATTGTGTATGCTACACAACTTAAACTTATAACTCTAACAAATATTTACTGTGTTTTGGACTCAATTGATTGAAAATATAAAATAGTAAGATTACTTGAAATGTTTTAATCATCTTTTCAAAATTTTCAAACCATATATAATATATACATAACTGAGATTGAAACATTCTATTAAGAAGTCTACGCAAATCTTACAATTGAGCAATGTGATCAATCTCAGAGGCTCTGCAATATGAACTACAACTTTGCATTAGGGTTTTGTCTCTGGTCACCATGGTGGGACGCAAAGGAGGGATTTCTGTTCCCTCCTACAGTCAACTCGTTGCAGACAGAAGAAAGGGAGTTGGATCACATCATTTCAAGAAACCAACGAAGGTGGCAATAGAGGCTATTAACATAGAAAAACTGGAAAATATCAGACCTCATGGATAGGAAGAGAAACATGACGAAGCTAGTAGGGAGACGAGGACAGAGGTTGGCAGTCAGAAAGTTGCTCCTATAAGTACAACAGGGGTATGTAAACCCAAGTCGACCATTATTCCTCGGGTCGTTTTAAGTGACCCATCGCTACAGGTGCACAAAGATCACATGGCAGAATAAGTGGTTATCTCCAAATTTATGGGGATTTGGCCGATGGAGAAGGCTTTGCAAGCATGGATAAGGAACCACTGGAAACTAAAGGGGGAAATAAACCTTCACCTTGGGTCCAAGGGCTTCTTCATGGTATTTTTCAAAAGCTTAGAGGATAAAGACAGAGTGTTCGAGGGAGGACCCTATTTTTACACTGCTGCAGGCCTTTAGATATGACCATGGGTGATGAACTTTGTCCCAGAATGAGAAACATTCACAATGATACCGGTATGGATAAGACTTTACTCCATTCCTTTAGATTATTAGTTGCCGGAGTCTCTAAAGGCTACCAGCAACAAGCTAGGGCATTTTATAAAGATCTCAGATGCAACTCTAAGAGTCAAATACACTTCCTTCGCTTGGATATGTGTGGAAATGGACTTATCGGGCGCACTTTCGAATGGAATCATTTTAGAAGTGTATGACGAAGAATGGGTGTAGGTGGTGGACAATGAACATGTCCCATTTAGGTGTCATAAGTGCCATGAACACGGGAACCTATATAGGGACTTCCCATTGAACAAACTGGAGAGCAACACGTAAAACACTACAGGCAAAAATCCCGAGGGTTTTACTAAGGTTTGGGGTAAAGGAAAAGGAGGAAGATAGTACCAAAAGAAAATTAATGAGGATGGACAACCGAGCCACAATAGTTTCAAGATATTAGAAGAAGAAGGTGGAAATAATGGGACAAACCAGGAATCAGAGAATAATCCCACTAAGAAGGAAAGGGATGCTAACATGGAGGATATACCAGAGAAAAACCAACAAAAGGATGATCTGTTGAGCATTATGGAGCTCAGTAGGGACCATGAGATGACCCCAAGTGAGGCTGGAATGGAGGACCATGAACTGCATGAGATTCTAGAGAGGGAGAATTTAGATCTAGAAAAGTTTCTGGAGCAGGGAATAACCAAAGGGGTAGACTCTCTGCCAAAAGAGGAGTTTGATATGGTTCAACAGCTCTTCCTCTAGAGACCAAAATTGAAGGGTTCTGGAGTCAAAAGAAACCATGATAGCTAGGAGCATAGAGAGGTGAAAATGATGGAGGATATACTGATGCTTTCTTCCAAGAACCCGGGTAGGAAAAGATGAAGAAAAAGACAGAATGGGTTGCTGATCGAATGTGTGAAACTTATGGTTAACTCAGGTAAGATGAGAGATCTTACCAACAATATCGACAAATGGTGGATGGATTATATCCCCATTCAAGGCACTAAAATGGTCATTTTACAATAGAGAATTAAACACATCAAATCTAGGATTAAATATTGGAACAAAAAAGATTTTGGTAATATTTTTAAAGCCAAAAGAGAAGTTGAGCAGAACTCCAGGGGATTAATCAGATCATCATCACAAAATATTTTACTGAGGGATGAAAACTCAAGTTGACTCTTCAAAACGAATGGGAAGATCGGTGCATGTAAGAGGAGATTTTTTGGAGACATAAATCGAGGGTGCAGTGGATTAGAGAAGGAGAAAGAAACACAAAGTTTTTTCATAAATCAACCTTGGATCACAGGTTACATAACAGAATTTCAAAACTTAAAGATTCTGTAGGGAAAGAGCTCGTCTCTCACAAATAAATGGAATCTGTTTTAGTTCAACACTTCCTTAGCATAGTAGAGTAGCCTCTCATTGATAGATCCCAATTCATTAACAATTTCACAAAATACATCCCTAAGATTGTAACCAGGGAAGACAACCACAATCTTAACATGCTAGTGTCTGAAGAGGAGGTCAGTGAAGTTATCAATGAGATGCAAAATGGGAAAGCTCCTAGGCTGGATTGGTTCAATCTAGACTTCTTCAAAGCTTGCTAGAAAATAGTCAAACAAGATATCCTTGATGTTGTGGAAGACTCTAGAAGATCCAAAATGGTTTTGAAGGCTCTTAATGCCTCTTTCATAGATTTGATTCCAAAGCAGGAAAAAGCTATGACACTAGACAGATTCAAACCGATAGCTTTATGTAATGTGGTGTACAAAATTATTTCCAAAGTGATTGCTAATAGACTCAAGCCCCTTCTTCTAGCTCTTGTCTCAGAGGAGCAAACTAGTTTTGTGGAAGGAAAATAGATTCTCAATAACATCATACAAGCTCATGAGGTGGTACACTCTCTTAAGAGCAATAAGCAAGCAGGTATGATCATAAAGCTTGACCTAGCGAAAGCTTATGATAAGCTAAGCTACTCTTACATCAGGGCAGTGCTAAGAGATTATGGCTTCGACCACAACTAGATAAGATGGGTTATGGCCCTCGTATCCACAGCTAGTTTTTCCATCCTGCTTAACAACTCTCCCTCTAAAACCTTTATGCCTTCTAAGGGTCTCACACAAGGGGATCCTCTCTCCCCCTTCCTCTTTCTTCTCATGATGGAAGGGCTAGGCAAAGCGATCAAAATGGAAAATGCTAAAGGAATAATCCAAGGTCTAAAACTTACCTTGGATGGTTTTGCTTCTACTCATCAACAATTTATGGATGGCACAATGCTACAAGGTATTCCCATGGTCAAGGAAGCTAGAGCATTCAAACAAATCTTGAACGACTTTGTTATGTCCATTGGTATAGAGGTAAGCCTTGAAAAATCAAAGGTTTTCTTTTTTAACACTCACATTGCTATTCAGAGGAACCTCACCAGAATTCTAGGGTTTCAAAGGGATCAATTGCCTTCCAAGTACCTTGGAATGCCTCTTACAGACCAACCTATGACCAAGGGACTGTGGGAGCTGGTAACTAATAAAATTAAGGACAAGGTCAGGAAATGGACATGCAGGTCTTTGAATTTGGTGGGGCTTCTTGTGCTTACAAAGGCTATCCTCCAAGCTATTTCCATTTTCATGTTTTTAACTCTTCTTGCTCCTAAAGGAGTTATGAAACAAATCAAGATTATTCAATGAGATTTTCTTTGGGGCAAAAGGGAAGAGAAAAAGAAGTGGGCTTTGGTAGCTTGGGACAAGCTCTGCAAAACTAAGGCCCATGGTGGTTTGGGGCTTCATGACCCTGAAACCCTTAGTAGAGTTTCGGGAGCCAAACTTTGGTAGAGGTGGCTTAAGAAATCAACAACCTCTTGGGCCAAGCTTTGGAAACATAAATATGCAAATAGTTGGTAGGAGAGTGATCATATCTGAATGTCAGGGCTCATCAAGGGCTCCCACATTTGGAACCTTGCTCGGGAGAATAGAGACATTGTCCACAACATAGTTTTTAGGAGATCCGAGTTGGGAACCTGGCACAGTTTTGGGAGGATAACTGGTAGCAGGAACCAAATTTGTTTAGAAAAGAATTAACCTCTCTCATTAATGACAATGACAACAAAGTTTTACTTATGGTAAGTCACTTCTGGGATCAGGTAAGGAATAATGGTAAATGGAGAATATGGAAGGATCTGGGTTATAGTGAAGAGAGTTCTTTGAAGGCCCAGGTGGTTTCTCTTGCTCTTGACTTGGAAGAGAGGAATATTTTGGTGTCATCCTCGTTTGACCAACCGAGATGGGGAAGAAACAATGAGGGCACCTTTAACCTCAAAGAAGCTAAACGAATGGCCCTAATGTTTGACTATCAAAACCTTGATCAGGTATGGAAGGACCTTTTGGCAGAACCTGCATTGGATGAAAATCAAGTTGTTTACGTGGTTGGTTCAACAAAAGAAAATTCTAGCTTGGGAGAATGTTTTGAAAAGGGGAATTGTTGGCTCATCCAAATTCCATCTATGTGGCTTACAGGAGGAAATGATGGAACACTTACTTAACCTCTACCCGTTCACCTCTACCTTATGGGATTGGGTGGCCTCAGTTTTCAGGCAAACTGACAGGGACAAACTCAGCATCACCAACACTTTGAAGAATTGGAGGAAATACTTCTCAGGCAATGAAATCATCAACAAGGCTTGGACTCTGGTTCTAGGCTTTATTATCCGAGATGTCTAGAAAGAACATAATGGCAGGATTTTCAAGAACAAAATAGGCTTGACCCAGAACATCATTTCACAAATATTAAGATAGCTCAAAGACACAGTTGGATCCCTTATGTGGAAACTTCTTGAGATCCCTCCTTTGCTCGAGGATGCTCACATACTGTTGTAGTTGTGTCTCCATTCGCTGGTTCCCTAGGGCATAAACAAGGGTGTGAGCTAAACAACTATTGGTAAAGATATCTGGCAGCCTCCTCCTCATGGTTTTTTGAAAATCAATATAGACAAAGCCTTTAAGGGCAACCCAGGGATGGCTGGATTTGGCGGGGTCATAAGAGATGAGCAGGGGTGCATAAAGGATATCATTCATAGTCATTTGGGGACTTCCACTGATAACATGGCAGAGCTCAGGGCCTTAGAGCAGTGCCTGGAAATCCTGATCGAGTCAAATTTACACAATGCCATCATTGAAGTAGACTCTGAATTGGTCATTAAGGCGGCCAAGAAGATAGCAATGGAACGGCACCAGGGAAAGTATCGAAGCATTGGATGCTATCACAGGTCTTTCAGCATATTCATTCCCACTTGCAAACCCTGAGATCTATTAGCTTTGTTCATGTGTGAAGAAAATCCAATATGTTAGTTGATTGTCTGGCGAATGAAGGAGTTCTTTGTAAGGAAAGTTATATTAGGTATGCTTGGGATTCAACACCCTTGGGTAAATTGCGTGAGGATTGTCAGCGACAGGCAGCCAAAGACATGGAGCACTTCCAGACCATGAGTAATGAGCAAGAGGAAGACTCGTGTAAGTAGGAGAGAGCAGAAGTAGGAGTCAAATCTAACCGTCGATCCCACAAAGAATGCTTAAGTTAGAGCTAACTACAGGGGAGGAGTACATGGTAAACAACGGGCTAGTTGAAGGGCCACCGACCATAGGTTTTGATGGCCTTCGTTATCAAATGGCTATCAAGGTGGAAAATGATTGCAGGTTAAGTATACAAGCAAATGCGAAGATTTATAGATCAGTGGTTTCTAATCTTTATTGGCTTCGTAAAGTGGGTAAAGGTCACACTAGTTCCCAATCTAATATTATTGAGGACTGTTGGATGAAAAGGGGCTTGATCATATGGATATCGGGTTTTAAAAGTGATCGGAGGTTAAGTCTTAGAACGGACCCGAATTTTTATAGACTAATGGCTTATAATCCTCATCGGATCCATGAAGCAGGTAAGAGTTGCACATGTTTCCGAGGCGATATCATTAAGGACCGTTGGATCATATAAGATCTTGATCGAAAGGATATCGGGTTTCAAAATGGGAGGAGGTTAAGTCCAAGAATGGACCTGAAGTTTTATACATTAACAGTTTATTTTCTTTGTCGGCTCCGTAAAGCAGGTAAGGGTCGCGTAAGCTTCTGATGCCATTTCTTTAAGGACTGTCAGATCATTGGGGTTCTTATGGAATGGCGATTGGGTTGTATAATGGTCGGAGGTTTATGTGTAATATTTATGTGTAAGGTTTCGGGTTTTGTTGACCCTGTTGACTATTAATCATCAACGAGTCTGTCTCTTGTTGGTCTTTACACTTGTAAAGACGTGTACCATATGCAATCTTTATTTCAGGTAATTGAAGGCTCCACTCTTACTTGAACAAAAAAAAAAAAAACATTCTATTAATATGGGCATTGAATTACTTTATTTATCGACCTTGTCCATATTTTTTTTGTTATTAATATATTTTTAAGTGCACCCTAATATGTCTTTCTTAGCCACTGTTGCAGCTGTTGTTCTCCCCATTTCTCCCTTTGTGGCGTTACTTGTTCCCGCAAATTTGCCAGACAGGGTCAGACAATCGCTCGTCCATTTGCTGATGACCCCCATAATATCATCCTCCGTGACCAAATATGGCAATGTGCCATGTTCTTGCAGCATGCTTCTTTGCGTGTATGGAAGATTGTGAAAATATGCCTTGAAATCTACAATATTTTTGTGTTGCGCATGCAGTTTGGGTGACAACCGTGGCCGTTAGCTGATCACCATCCACAACTCTGAATCGAACAATACCCAAAACATCCTTATTTCAATGATGCAGTCAGGATCCTTCATCGCCCACATCAAGGTGAATTTTTCATCCTCGCACAAGTCTGGATCCTGCATTGGGAATTGGCTATCCTTAGACGTCCTCCATGCTACCTACGCGATCAACAGAAGTAACCATGCGAGTGGAATGCCCTTCCATCCTCCTGGGCTTCACGACAATACTCTAGGAACTCGTGACAGAGGTACTTTTCCCAATTGAATTGGACCCTCTAGCCGCATTGTGCACCTAAAGATACCACTAGTGCTGACACTTTAGTGGCACAACACTTCTGCATTATTTTTCCTACTAGAATCTGCATAGAAAACTTTGGGCAGTTCAACATATTTCTCTACAAGCTTTGTATTCCCCACATATTTCTCTACAAGCTTTGTATTCCCCAACCCTAAGCTTTGTATTTACCAACCTTAGGGAATGACAGAACTCTAAAAAAAAACAGTCTTTAAAGCTCCTGGAACTTTCCCAAGCTCTCATTCCAGCTCCCACTGAAAATGGAATGTTCCATACAATTCCAAAGCTCATTGGAATGGGTTTCCACTTCTAGGGAGCAGTTCCGTGTAACAGAAGATTCTAGCAGTGAAATTTTTAAATTTTGGATGTCCTATAAGTTTTTAATGGTGCTAAGTCTATTTTCACTATCAAAAACATGATTTAAACACTACTTCTGTAGTTAATTTTTTTTTATCATAATTCTAACCACTTTTAACCATCCAACCAATTTGTCCAATAAACTTATCAAAGCATTTTCACTCATATGAATGTGTTATGACTATTGCCTAATATGACTATTTCGTAAACGGAAAAATAATCTAATGAATGAAAATATTATATTATAATGTAAATTACAAATAAGTCAAATAAATTTAATAAGGGAATCCACGGATTAAATTATGCAGTATAATCCCAATGTTTAATGTTGTTTAAGGTTTATTGAAATTTACGAAATAAAAAGTATTATTGTGCTCAGATTTGTTTTGTTTTTTAAGAACGGATATATGTATATGTTACTTAAATAAATATCCATACAAAATTATTTTTATTTAAATTATATAGAGATTTATTAATTTAAAAGAAATTATTTATTAATAGTTGTTTATAATTAATTTTATAAAATTTAAATTAGATATTCAAAAAAAGAAATTATTCATGATTTTTAACATTTTATTTTTATTGTTTGAGAGAAGTGTTTTATGACGAGGGTAGTTTTAATGTAATAAAATATTAAGAAGATTAATAGTAAGAAAAATATTTCAAAATTTAGATTTAGCGTTAGTATAAGTCGGATAATTTATGAGATAGGTATTTTCATTGATGGAAATTTGTTGTTATTTTACAATGTTTATTTTCTTCTTATTTTTTATTTTTGAGATTTAGGTTAGTTAACTCATTTTTTTCCCAACTTTTATCACCCCCACAATTTCTCAAATTCTTATGTTATAATATTTTTAATATTATCTTATGATCTAAAATGATCTCCTCATTTACTCCCCACTTGTGTAGCAAAGAATGACATTCTTATGTGATGTCAATTTGTGCTAAAGGTGGTGGTTTCAGCTAGAGTTAGAAGTAATTTTAGGAAAAATCTTCTCTCCCATGTAGTTTACCTTTCTTCTTATATATAAAATACATAATGATACATATGTTTTCAATGGGGGAAAGGCTTGCTTCAATGATGAGAACAAGATAGGGTGTAATTCCTTTAATCTTGGATTGTATGTTATAAAACAGTTGTAGATATGTTCTATTTTTCTCCAAGAATCTTTGGAGATAGTACAACTCCAAACCTCACATCCATTTAAAATAATAGGAGTTTCTATATATCCTATATAGAAAGATCTGTTGACCTACAATTTTTTTATTTTGTTATGAGTTTTCCATCTTCCATTTATCCTTTTTCTCATTGCTATAATTCCAATTGAGCTTCTCATGTATTATAATTCTAAAATATTTGCTTGAAGGAACCTCCTCCATGTTGTTTTATCATATCTGAAAATATCATATATGATCTTTTTAGATTATCATGATTTTTGTTCTGTTGATACTAATAGTCATATTCATCTTAGAACAAACATTTTCAAGGATTTTTAGTTTCTTACCAAGGTCATAAATTGTCCTCTCAAAAGAACAATATTATCAACATAAAGGAGAAGACTCATGACTATTCCAAGCGTGGGACCAACACAACCTTCATCTTGTTGACACTCTTCTAGTTGATAAATGTATATGAAAAAATAGATAGAGAACAAGAAATACCTTTGCTAGATTCTTCTAACCACCCTCGGTGATTTTAAATTTGAAAATAATATTCCACACAATCCTATCACAGCCTTCAACTTGAGAAGAACTATGATTGATTTCAATCTATTTCACAAATTTATTCTAAAAATAATATGAAATTTATTTCCAACACAGATAAAACAATAAAAAAATCTAAATTTATTAATGTAACACTCCTAAACTAACAGGGGAGAAATGAATAATTCATTTAATATTTAACATCTAATTAATGAGCGACACCAAAATGTAAAACATTCTCATAACAAAAAAATATATATATACATATATATATAAAAACAAGCCACACGTGTTTCTCTCCGTGTATATATTATAAACTCAATTTACCATGCCTTGAAATATAAAAAAATATATAAATTCTTTGCATATTTAAGACAAAATTAAACTTATGGTATATAAATTATATTAACTCTAAATTGAAGGCAACAGATGACTATTGACAGCGTTTCTCGAGGGAGTATGACTGAGTGGGCAAATAAGGAAACCTACTCGTAAAAGTTCCACGGACAAAGAGTGGGCAATGTGGATCTGACGTTGCTGTAACGGTCACCCACGTATCGGTAGCTAGTTTCCCTTGTTCTTTCTGCGGATTTTTCTGGTCAAAATCAGAATTCATGGAATCCCAAGTTTAATAGCTAGTTTCTGCACAATCAATGGTTCCCAGGGGTTTTTCAGGGTGCTGAATCCAAATATGCAGTTAAAAAACCATTTTAACTGCTAAAAATCAAAATTTAACCTCATTTCTTCCGCCGGATTCCGTCACCGGAATCTCGAAAAAGTCAAAAAGTCGCATTATAGACCACTCCTATAAATACGCCTCACTTCCCATGCCTTCTCACTCCCACCTGTCTCGCATTTTTGGGTGTGTTGTGCAGTCATGGCGCTGGCCGTTTCTTATTCGTCTTCCCGTCAATGGGTATGCATTTTGGCTCTGGCATTGTTGTTCTGGCAGTGTGCGGGGGATAATGGCAGACTCACGCAAGCAGAAGCCGATAGAATTGTTAATCTTCCTGGGCAGCCGCCAGTGGATTTCGTTCATTATGCGGGATATGTGACTGTCAACAAAGAGAGCGGCAGGGCTCTGTTTTATTGGTTCTTTGAAGCCACTCAAGACGCGTCGCAAAAACCTCTTGTTCTCTGGCTCACTGGAGGTATATTAATAACTCTGTTTATATATGTATATAGGTATAGATATATCATGCATTTTTCTCTGGTGTATTAACGGCAACATAGTAAGAATAGTCACGAAGTAACGGCCTGTGTTGTATATATAACATTGAAATTCAGGACCTCGGAGGCGGAGAAGCACTGGAATTGGGGCCATTTTTGGTAGACAAGAATACATCGCAGCTTCGCCTAAACGAGTATTCTTGGAATAAAGGTTACTCATCCTTCTCTTCCAATTACTTACAGTACTGTACTGGTCAGGGACTTAACTTTCGGCCTTACGCTACTGACCAGAATGCTGGTCATAACTTACATGTGTGCTTCCAAACATGTTCTGAATGAGAGACTTTGTTATAGAAGTGCAGCAACCCAGCATAGTAATACTTTTCACATAGCAAACTACATTTTTGTTTTATTTTATTATTTTTATTTTGAGAAGATTTTTTTATTTTTATTTTTAAAGACTTTTGTATTGAAATAAAGATGAAATATAATATAAATTTTATTTTCTTACAAACATATAAAAGATGGTTTGATGGTATGTATTTATAGGATATGGGTTATATATATATATATATATATTAATAAATAAAATAATAATTTCAATATTTATTTTAATTATTATTAAATTTATTTAATTATATATTAATTATTTCAATATTAAATTATATATAAAGTAGTCAATTAAATATTATTTATATTTATATATATATATTATAAAGGATATGATGAATTTTAACAGGTGAAGTTTGCAGTATATCTAGGGAGTGTTGGAGAAAGATTGACATTATCCAACAGCAATTCATAACCTATAACCCTAAGATCAAGGGGAATACTCCCTATCTTATTATCTTGATGCTATGTTTAGATATTTGATGTATAAGAAAAAACTTCACAATATGGAATACAAGAGGCTCCCAAAAATTGCTTCTAATTTTAGTCAAAACCCCCACCTAGGCCTCAAGCGCTATTGCCTTGGCTCAACCTTACAGAGGAGATCATCATGGGAAGCAAGGACAATATCAAAGATACTATTGCCTCCAGTTTTAAGGACAAGATGTGGGATGCAAAGGAGCCTAAGGGTAAAAGGAAGCTAAGGTACTATAAGGAGGTGATCAATCCCACCCTTGATAGCCAGAATTATCTCTCTGTGTTGACTAGCACTAAGAAGAAAATGAATATCACTAGGATTAAAAATAACTCTCATGAGATTAGGAGTGAGACAGCTTCGTGGTCTACTCCCAAGTTTCCCTAGGGCTATAGAATTTGTTAGATTTGTGATACTAAGAAGGTGGAAGATGAAAAGAACTTCCTTTTAATCGCTCTTGCCCACATCCTCTCTCAATTCCCTATCATTAGACACACTTCCAATTTTCTTGACTTATTAAGCGAGCCCAACTATAACAATCTTGGAATGCTTCTTTCCATGCTACTTGATGGCAGAACAGGATTTTGAAAAATGACATTTAGACTCTCTTTTCTTGGGGTCCTATAGACCACATTTGTCATAGTGGATGTTAATCATTATCATCATATATAAAATCTTTGTTGAATAAATATATTTTGAATATAAATAAATAAACATTATTTAAAAAATTTAATAAAATAAATAATTATATATGGAATTCATAAATATTAATAAGAAATGAAAATTATTTAAAAATATTCACAAAAATTTAATGTTAATTATATTAAAATATTTAAAATAAATTATCTTATATTATCTCTATAATTACTTAAAAAAATCTATATTAATTCATACTAACATAGAATAGAGTGCACTTTTTACTAATGAATATTTTGTAGACTAATTTCTTTAATATGAATTAGTATGAAGTTGATATAAAGATATTAAAAAAATAATTATATACATGAATATAATAATAAATAATATTAAATAAATCTATCAATATATTTAAATATGTTTTTGTAATATACTTCAATATTGATGTATATCTATTATTATATATAAAATAAGTAGTGTAGTTTTCTTGTAATTTTGAATCTATCATATCTCCGGGGAAATCAATTTTTAGACATTAAAACTCTTTTTAGAGTGCTAAATATAAGAAAGAATTACATCTTCATAGATGTGATCACTTTTAATTCATGACATTAAAAATATGTGTGCAATTAAGAGATAATTATTTTAATTTATTACAATAAAGGATAAGATATGAAGACGTGTGAATTGGTCGAAAGCCTTACACATTTTTTGGATATGGTATTGTTTTGGATTATTTTGTGACAGAGGCAAACATGTTATTCTTGGAGTCACCTGTTGGAGTTGGCTTTTCGTATACAAATACATCATCCGACTTGAAGAATCTCGGGGACACAATTACAGGTAACATTAATGCTGCTTTCAATTCACATGAAGGTTTTGAGTGGTAGGTGTTAAGCATATGTGTAAAAGCGTTGAATTGAACTTGCAGCGGAGGACAATTACGTCTTTTTGCTAAATTGGTTGGAAAGGTTTCCAGCTTACAAGTCTCGAGAGTTTTACGTAACAGGCGAGAGTTACGGAGGTAATTTGGGGAATTTACATATATTTATATTTTAATGTGTTAATATAGATTTATGTTTTATACCGTTTAATATTGAGGAGAGAGATGTTGGAGCGTGTATAAGTGAGTTTAAATAATAAAATATTAGCTAAATATTGGATAGGTTGGATATGTTGTAGTAACTTATTAAATTAAATAATAACAAGATTGTATATTTAGTGTTTTTTGTCTTTTAGTTTAGTTATTAAATTTTGAAAGGTATAAAATAATTGACATATTTGAATAAGGGCCATATTGTAAATATTCTTGGTTAGTTTAAGTATAATTATGTTAGAGTCAAAGACATACATGACTGGGTAAACAAAGCGTTATTGAGGAGTCCTACAACACTGCTAATGACCTAGGATTCACAAAGTGTTATTGAGTAGTCTTACAATATTGCTAATGACGTAGGACAGTAGAGTGTTGTGGATCAGAAATAGTACCTCTAACAGCTAGAGTGGTCTAGAAAAAACAACAATAACTAAAACAATAATATTGATGCACTAATATTGGACAAAATCCATTGGTAATATATTTTTTAATATAAAAAATATATAATATTTAATGATAAACTAAAAATAAATATAAAAGATATATATATGTATATGATAAATAAAATGAATACAAATATAATAATGATGACAGCTTCCAAAAAATAATCCAAAAACATTTAGTCTAAAAGAAAAACTGTACTAAAAAAACAAATATGAACAATTTATGTTATAGAAAGAAATTGTATAGATCTACGTTTGAAGGAAAATGTGATAAGTTAGATATAAATAAGATATATAAACGTCTTGTTAAATAAATAAACTATATAAGTGTTAATAAATATTTGTTTGGATAAAATATATAAACTTTTAGTTGATTAAAGAGTGGAATTCATGGTAAAAGGCTTTGGAAGGAAAGAATATTCTCCACCCACATGGATTTGTTCGTTTACAAGTATAAAATTCGAAGAATGGAGAGAAAAAGGTTATGGTGGATGTTTTGTGCAAATTAAATCGTATTTATAAGGTTATTATATTTTTCAAAGTTATTTTAAGTTATTTAAATTTTAGGGAAATAATATTCTCCACCCACACGGATTTGTTTGTTTACAAGCATAATATTCCAATGTAGTAGCATTGGAGAGAAAAAGATTATGGTGGATGTTTTGTGCAAATTAAATAGTATTTATAAGGTTATTATATTTTTCAAAGTTATTTTAAGTTATTTAAATTTTAGATATCACTTTTAGGATTCAACTCCGTTAAATAAGTCATTTATCTATGACCATTTCCATGAGAGGTAGTTAGTATTCATCTATGACCATTTCCATGGGAGGTAGTCGTAACTGATTGATTTCTCATGATTTTTGAATAGTACAGTAAGTCATTCATCCATGACCATTTCCATGAGAGGTAGTCGTAACTGACTGATTTCTCATGATTTTCAAATAGTCTAGTAAGTCATTCATCCATGACCATTTCCATGAGAAGTAGTCGTAACAGACTGATTTCTCATGATTTTTGAATAGTCCAATAAGTCATTCATCTAAGACCATTTCCATGAGAGGTAGTCGTAACTGGTCGTAACACTTCTGGGACTTGCACTCAGTAACCAAGACTTCCCGGGAGGTCACCCATCCCAAATCGCCTCTGGCTGAAGCGCGCTTATGTGGAGTTTTCCCCACAATCAAACACACTTAGCTTGCTACCCCATTTGCAAAACCTTAGCAAGTATTGTGCCTCATCTATGACCATTTCCATGAGAGGTAGTCATACTGACTGATTTCTCAAAAATAGCACTCATTGATCAGGGGTGAAGAAGTGGGATTGAAACTGGTGAAATGAATCACATAACGTCAATCATCACTTTCGGGGCTTACCCCCAGTGACCAGGACTTCCCAGGAGGTCGTCCATCCCAAATCACCTTTGGCTCAAGCGTGCTTAACTGTGGAGTTTTTCCCACAATCAAGCCCACTTAGCTTGCTACCCATTTGCAAAACCTTAGCAAGTATTGTGTCTCATGAACCATTCAAGTAGAGATCCCTTCACTCTTTTGAATTTAAGTATTGGGGGGTTTTCACAGTGCATTATATTAGATATCATTTTTGGGATTCAACTGTGTGAAGTAAGTCATTCATCTATGACCACTTCCATGAGAGGTAGTCGTAACTGACTCATTTCTCATGATTTTTAAATAGTCTAGTTAGAACTCGTGTAGCCAAACTCTTTACCAGCATAGCCTTTGAGAAGCGAGCGCTGGTGGGTTTGAAAAAAAAATAATGATGGATAATTATTGATTAGAAAAATTAAAGGATCATGATAGATAGACTAGAGAAATTGAAGCAACGTGATGAACACACAAGACATGAGCTTGAACCATAATACCTATAATGAACTTCAGGGCATGCATTTGAAAATGACAGTTATTAAATTAAATTTCATTATTTAATTTACAAAACCTAACACTAGTTATATATAGAAGGGAGCTCTGAAAAATATTTATCATAAATATATATAGAATGGAGCTCTGAAAAATATTTATCATAAATATTATACATATATTTATTTATGTATAATAAATCTTTTTAAAATGGTAATTATTTTATTTCCTTGACCATTTCCAATCCCTATTATCATTTCAAACCCCGATTGACAAAAATATACATGGGAGAAACTTCGAATTAGAGTATGGTGACGATTTCATGAGTAAACATATAGTTGAGTGATGTGACGGCATGCAGTAGCAGCCGGAGTTCGTCTACTTTTCGAAATTATGAAAAACTATTTTCGAATTTAAAATATGGCCCATTATCCTTAAAATTATAAGCCGCCACTAATATATTAGTGGAAAGTAAATTTAACTTCTTTCCTTGAATTCAGAGAGTTGTTCATCATCCACGAAAATGTATTTAATTTGTCAATCATTTTCATAGTTAAAAAAAAGATTGCTGGGAGCTTTGAGGACCGCATGCGCCCTCCACTGCATTCTATTACTTCGGGGTGTCACATTCAAAGAAAACATCTGCTCTAGTATTATTGGACCACGTGTCCAGAGTAGCGCAGCCCGGCACAATTACAAATATCAACTCCATGAGCGGCCGATGCTGGCCGCTTACCATTCTCCCTGATACACTAGTCGTCGTGCCGTCCTGACGAAATGTGATATTAATTTTAGAAATATGTATCTAGAATTAAAATATATCTATATTAATTTTAGAAATATAAATAATTAGATAAATTACTTTTAAATTAAATATAAATTTTATGGTATAAAATTTTACTTCGTTGCATTTATAAATTTCCTACTAAAATATGTTTAATATAATTTCAATAAAATAATTTATTTTAATTTCTTGTATTTTATTTATATAAGAGAATTATATTTTAAAATTTAATTATTTGATAAGATTTCAATAAAAAAAAATTCTACACTTTGAATTAATTATCACGGAAATAATTTAATAGAATATTACAAAATGTTTAAAAATATTTTTTTAACTTAGAAATAATAATATTGAAAATTGTTATCAAGTTTCTATCAATGTATTATATATCAAATTATCAATCTTGTAATATCATAATAATAAAATATTTAGGATTTTTTAATATATTTTTAAATTTTAATAAGATAAAATTATAATTTTTTTATTAAAATAAAAAGAAAAAATATTATATAAATAGTAAGCAATTCTATTTCTCCTAGAATCTATGGTCTCCCTAAAATTCATAAGGAAGGAGCTCCCCTTAGACCCATAGTCAACACCATTGGTGGTCCTACCTATCTTCTGGCTAAGTTTCTCGCCTTAAAGCTTAAACCCTTGGTATGTAGTTTCTCGCCTTAAAGCTTAAACCCTTGGTAGGTCATACAGGGTCCTATGTTAAAGACTTGGTTTCCTTTATTGGCGAGCTTAAGGACATTAGGCTGGACTCTGCAGACATTCTGGTAAGTTTTGATGTTGTTTCCCTCTACACTTGCATCCCTATAAATGAGGCCATGGAAGTGATCAACCGTCTAACCGACCCTGATACCGCTCGGTTAGTTGAGATCTGCCTCACTTTGACCCTTTTCAGTTTTGAAGGTGAGTTCTTTGAGCAAACCTGTGGGGTCGCTATGGGCTCTCCCCTTTTCCATGTTGTTGTGAATCTTTTTATGGAGGATTTTGAGTCCAAGGCCGTTAACTCAGTCCGCCTCTTGCCTAAACTTTGGAAGAGATATTTAGATGACACTAGTGTCATTTGGTCTCATGGCCAAGAGAAGTTAGACCTCTTCTTTGATCATCTCAATAATCAATCCTCGACCATTAAGTTCACTAAGGAGCAAGAAACCGATGGCTGCCTCCCTTTCCTGGATATTCTTATCTCTAAGAATAGTTATGGTTTTCTCTCCCACCATGTGTTTCGTAAGAAAACTCATACGGAGCAGTATCTTCATGCTAGTTCCCACCATTTCCCTGCTCAGAAGTTGGGGGTTCTGAACACCCTTGCTACTCGTGCCTTAAGGATCTCTGATGAAAAGAGCTTTGAAGAGGAGAAATCTCATCTCCTTAATGTCTTTGTTGAGAACGATTATAGTAGACACTTGGGACAGAAGGCTTTCCTCAAAGTTTCTAAGAATTCATTCACTAAAAGGGATAAGAAGGAGCGGATTCTTGGTGCCCACCTTCCGTTTTTTCACGGGACCACAGATAGGATTGTGAGGATTCTTAAGAAGCATAATGTCCCCTCGTCCTTTAGACCTCTCAACACCATTCGTAAGTCCCTAAGATCAGTGAAGGATCCTATTGACCCCAAGGACATGAAAGGGGTTTATATTATTCCTTGTTCATGTGGGACCCCCTATATTGGTGAGACTGGTCGCTCCATTAAAGGATTAGTGAGCACGCAGTTGGCCTTAAGCATAGGAGGGCTAAGTCTTCTACGTTAGCAGAGCATGTGGAGAAAACCAATCATCATATCTGCATCGAAGAGGCTAGTGTTATCGCTAGAGTGTCCCAATTCCATCACCGAAAATTTAGGGAAGCTTTTGAGATTGAAAAAAGGCTGAACAATGTCAATAGGGAGGATGGCTGGAAGATCAGTAGTTGCTAGGTCCCAGCGATCTCCTCCTAGTCGTTGTCTTCCTGTCTTCCCCTCCCTTTGTCTGGGTTTTTTCTTTTCCTTTATAAATTTTCCCCTGATTTTATGTTTATTGTGGTCTTTGTTCTGCATGATTGATTTAGTTGGCATAAAGAATTATCTGGAAATTATTCTATGATAATTTTTAGCCCTTAAGTCAAACCTAATTTTTAAAATAAAATTTTAGTTATTAGAGTTTTCTTTCCTCACATTAAATTACTTTAA
>APFE030977733.1:189527-199982 GCA_000404065.3 Pinus taeda | reverse complement strand
CTATTTTTTTTTTATTATAAGTAATTATATGGTTTTTTGATTAACATATATATATTTGTTTTTCAGGAAGATGGCATCAAGGAGGTTTTTTGTGAATATGTCTGGATCAAAGACAACAATTCCATCATCTAAAGTTGCAGTTGGACACGCTTTGAAGACTATCAAACATATCGGAACTTAGAAACATCGTAAAAGTCGACCAACTAGCCCATCAAGTGCACCAAAGATTATTTTTGAATGGATGAATTCATGAGAAATAAATGAAACAAATTTTACATGGCATGTTAAAGATGTTGAATTTCATGATAGTACACATCTCTATTTATACTATGGTATGATTTACATGGGTGAACCATATGAGGTGATAGGAAGAGTACAAGACAAATGTTTAGTACTAAATTCAAACACTGTTTATGTTTTTGCAAAATGGTCCAAGTCACATGAAAATGTTAGATTTCGTCTCTCAAAGAACAAGTATGACACATATGGAGAATCTACACCATTATGTGAAGAAATCTCATCCAACATTTCAAATAACATTGTAAGTATGCTTATTTATATTTATATGTAATGTATTATTGTAATGATCATTAATTTTTTTATAAATGATTGATCATTAAAATATTGTATTTTCTCTTATAGGATTTTGATGAGAGTCTTTCAATGATGCTGGAGGGTATTTATTATGTGGAACCAAATATTATGAATGTGATGAACAGTTTCCATATACAATCAGAACAAGAAAAGAGAATGAAGCAAAAATCAACAATCCATTACACTGAAATGGTAGCTGTAGGGGATCAACAAAGAATCCATATGGTGGGTCAATCTAACAAAGGTAAACATGTTTCTTTTGAAGATGTGATAGTTGTAGTTCAAGATGAAGCTCAAAAATATGTTTCCATTAGCGAGAAGGAGGTTAGAACTATTGTTGAAAGGGAGAAAAGAAATAAAACACCGAAAATAAAAATGCCCATGGATTTCACTCTTCCACTTGATGATGAGGAGATTATTTCTATAGAAGAAGATATGTTAACTAAGAAGAAGGAGAAATAAAAAATTGGTCAATCTCTTAAAATCATAAGAAACAATGAAGAACAAAGTGAAAGTTCTAAAGAAAACAAAGAAATCATAACATTAGGTGCTGATTTAGAGGATGGAATTATGAAAACAAAACAAAATGCCATTTGGAATCACTTAAGGAAGAATAAATTAATTAATGGTGGCAAAACATTTGAGCTTAATGTCACCCAATTCTATAGCTGAGATGAAGGACAATCTCAATATCAAATTAGAAAGGCACATCACCTACATGCCCATAATTTGAAAGCATTGTTTAGGTAGAATCCATATGGACATGTGGTGGATTATGTCGTTCTTGTTGATCCAAATCAAGTTCCTAATAAGGAGGTATTTGATAGGACACAATGTTTTGACTACAGATATTATGTAATTGGAGGGAACCATTCAGCAGAGGCCAAAAGACAATTGATCAAGGAATATCTTTGAAACTATCTTTTTGAAATAATGAAATGCATCATATATGTTGGTTTCACAGGGACAAAGGAAAAGTTATTACCATGGGATCATAATGCAGATAATGAGTATAGAATGTTCATGACTTTCATCCAAAGGGTCATATTTATTTATAATGAATTTTTAGAAAGATTTAGTGGGGATAAGACAAAGGTCAATTTATGCTTTCAAAAGGAATGTTGTATGGAAATAGGTTATCAAATTGAGGATATAATCAAGTCAAAAGGTGGAAAAGTAAATTCAGAACTATTTAGAGGCATAGATAACATTTTACAGTTGGCATTTAGAACATGGGAAATATGAGAAATGATTGATGACATTTTCAAAATGTGGGGGAATATTGCCACAAAAAATCAGAAGGTTAAAAGGTCTAAACCCATAATATGTACCAACAATAAGATAGGTCCTGAAATGAAGCAACTTCTAGATGATATGACTATCACACCTTGGAAAACATTCCAAGGTGTGAAAGATGACAAACTAATCAAATCAATATTATTTCATGTGAAGTCAAGAATTGTCATTGGAGGAAATGTACTTAGAATTTCAAAAGTAAGTTTGTTTAATTACTTTTACTTTTTCTTGGATTATAAATTTGTTTTAAATATAGAATATTGTTGTTGGTATTATTTGTTATACATATCACTATATTAAGAATTTTTACTTTATTTACTGAGTCATAAGATTTATATAAAAATACAAGAACATATGGTTAAAATGTTGAACGAAGAGAGTTGGAATGATGTTGTACTCAACTAGCCTGAATCAAGTTCTACAACAAAACTTTTTTTTATTTTTTATTTTGCATTCAAAAAGGTATGTTGATTTTTACATTCATTTTATTCATATAATTTTTATTATATTAATTATACATAAATTTATTTATTTCATTAAAGATGTCAAAGAAGGATGCGAATGGAGTACCAAATACTTTCAAAAGTTTCACTGAAAAAATTAAGCTAGAAAGGCTAAGAAAGTAGCATAGTAGAAATGTTGAACTTGATCCTACTCTTACTCATTTCATTTGGAATGTACTGGACACTATAAAATATCAAATAATACAAGGTTACTGTGAAGACATTGAAAAACTCATACCTAAAATGGAATATGCCCTGGTTATTGCAGACATTCCTCATGGTTTTAATTTCCAAAACATTGAATATGATAGTGAGCCTTACAATTATCAAGCTTTTAATAAAGTGGTTACAGGCTTTCAACAAGCCACAACATCACCACTTTGGAGATTTGTGACATTTCATTTAGAAACACAATTTGCAATATTATTAACAATCTTCAAGGGAAAATCAAACTCAAGAATGCAACTTACATGGTAAGACATTGAAATTGTATGTTTGATTAATGTAATTTTTTTTTTTTATGTACAAGTGGATTGAACTTTTACTATGTCGTGTTATAGGCAAAAGTCAAATCTTATTTCTTCCAGATATCAACCAATTACAAGTGATTGTGAGTTCATCCATGTTGAATGTTGGGCAAAAGATGATAACTATAAGTCCATTCTTCTGAACCAAGTAGATGGAAAGAGTCATAGCCAAGTATTTGTTCATGATGTTATCATACAAAAGTTAACATATGAGGATAAAGATGCAAAAGGAGAGATAACATTTATCAAAAACCAAAAACATTGATTAACTATCTTATATATTTGTTCAAATGAAGGAGATTGGGTTTTGGATTTTTTTTTCAGGTTCAAGTAAGTTTTATTATATAATATTTAATTTTTTTTGTTTTTTTGTTTTTATGTTTTTATACTAATTTACTTATTGTTTTTATGCTTGATGATTAGGTACAACACTAGCATGTGGCCTACAAAAAGAAATAAATTGCATTGCAATTGAAAGAGGCCCACTATAATGCAATTTTATTCAACAAAGAATTAATGCTCTTCAATTTCTTCTAGATGCAATGCAAGAAGTTGGTTTGAGAAAGGAGATTTTAATGAATCACATGTGACAAAAAAGACAAAGGAACCTCAACCCCCATTATATGGAATGATTGGGAAATGACACTTTGGGAGACTTGCAAACATGAAAGATCCATTAGAAAAGAGGAAAATGAGGAAACTCAAGAAGGAAATATTGTGGAAGAAGAAAACAATGAAGCTGATGAAGATGCTGAACATGGATTATATGATATTCTTGATGACATTTAAGTTATGATTGCAAATCAAATTCAATTTTGAGAGATATTCATTAGTTTTACTTGTAATGTTTTGACTTTGAGATTTTATGAGAAGAATGAACCTTTGATTATTGTTGTTATATGTTCAATATTTGTATTATCTGATTTCCACTTTAATTTTTATGTGAATCATTTATTTTTATTTTTTTTTGTAAAAAACTTGTGATTTTCTATTATTTTTTAACATAAAATTCATAAAAAATGCTATTTTTAAGTTTTTTTTTTAGGATTTTCCCATAAAATTGTTTATTTGACATGCCATTTTTTGACAAAAATTCTGAAAATGTTTATTTTTTTCATTATATTTATATAATTTTTTTTTTTTAATTGAATGTTTAAAATTATTCTGTTTTAGTGACAATTATTTGATCTCCATTGAAATATTAATTAGCATTACATAAACATATAGAAAATACTAACTTTAAAATATTGACCATTTTTTTATTTTTTTTAGTACGTGAAAAAATTAAGATTTCATTACAAACAAAATTGAAAAGAAAAATGAAAACACACAAACAAAAAAACATACTTGAAAAAAAGTCTTACGGGAAGAAGAAGGCATTAGAAAATTTAAAGTGTCAAAAATCAACCCTCTAAAAAAATGGGGTTGATGCTACATCAGCACTATTCAAAATCAACATGAAAATCACTAACATCTAAAAAAAATGTTCATACTTGATACATAAGAAAATTTAAAGTGCCAAAAATATCCTAAAAAAAGTTGTATTCTACATCACCACTATTCAAAATCGGGTGATTTTTTGCTACCTCAAAAAAATGGGAACTAGGTCATTTTCTCATTTGATCAGTAACTATGTTTGGGATTATGATTGCCAAAAGAGCTTGGATGTATTGAAGGAAAATATGGTTACAACACCTATTCTGGTGTTCCCCGATTGCAACAAATAGTTTCATGTACCGGTAGATGCATCCTACATAGCGTTAGGAGTAGTGTTAAACCAACCACGCACAGGTGATATCGACTATTCGATTGCATTTGTCATAAAGAAGTTATCCAAGGAAGAGAAGAATCATTCGACCACACAATGCAAAGGCTTGGCGATGGTGTATGCACTCCAAAAGTTCAGACATTATTTGTTGGTTGTGCACTTCAAAATGTACACAGATCATTCTGCTTTGAAATACCTAGTCAACAAGCATGTGTTGAGGGGGGAATATGTAGGTGGTTACTGTTGTTTCAGGAGTACGACTTTGAGGTAGTTGTGAAGCCAGGGAGATTGAATGTTGGACCAAATCACCTTTTGTAAATTGAGAACGGTGAATAACATAGAAGTATTGATGAAGGATTGTCTAATGTGCAACTCCTTGTTGTGTGTGTCGCAGATGTATACTTTGCAGATATCATCCAATTTTTGTCTATAGGTATAGCTCCTGAAGGGTATATGTCGCAACAGAGAAAATAATTGGTGGTTAGGGCTATGGATTTTTATGTCATTGTAGGGCACATATATAAAATGGGATCAGATGAAGTTCTACGCAGATATGTACTGGATTATGAAATACAAAGTATCCTCACAGAAGCACACGGAGGAGTTACTGGAGGACATTATGTTGGAAGAGAAAATGTGTAGAAGATCCTATGAGCGGGACTATGGTGGCCAATTGTGCACAAGGATTCCAAGGAATATTTTAGGGCATGTGATGTCTATCAAACGATGGGGAGGCCATCATGAAGGGATGAATAGCTTCTGAACTTACAAGTGTCATTCTAGGCATTCAATAAGTGGGAAATAGACTTTGTGGGACCGATTCAACCACCAAGAAATAAGACGAGAGCAGATACATCATCACAACAATCGAATACTTAACCAGATGGGCTGAGGCATATCCCGTGAAGGATTGCAATGTGGCTACAACTACAAAGTTAATATTTGAATATATTTTGTTTCGATTTGGTTGCCCTAAGATTTTGATGAGCAACAGGGGTTCTCACTTCCTGAATGAAACAATTGCTGCTCTACTTGAAGAATTCCAGATGTATCATCATAAAATTATGTCGTATCATGCTCAAGTGAATAGTATAGTAGAAGAATTTAATAAATATTGAAATGCACTTTGACGAAAATTTGTAATGCAAGTAAGAATGATATGGATGTGTGCATACTAGTTGTTCTTTGGGCATATAGAACTACCTATAAGAAGTTGACTGGACAAACACCATCTAGACTAGTTTATGGGCAAGAGGCAATAATGCCATTGGAGTATATTGTGCCCAGATTAAGGATTGTTATAGTCACACAAATGGTAGATTAGGATACTATGGAAGAATTCCTCACCCTGATAGTTGAGTTAGAAGAAGATTGCTTCTTGATATATTTTCATCAATAGGTGTAGAAGGATCACGAAAAGGCATTCCATGATCGCCACATTAAGCAGCACAACTTTAAAAGTGGAGATTTTGTATTGCTATATTATAGTAAGTTTAAGAAGTTTCTCGGAAAATTTCAGATGCATTGGTTGGGGCCATACATCGTCAAGGAGATTATGGAAGGAGGTGCAGTTGAACTCACAAAGTTGACCAGTGAGCTTTTTCTAGAGAAAATCATTGGGAGCCGACTTAAGTTGTATAGGGGTGATCCCACCCCTACACAATGACTATATGAAGGTTGGATAGTCATAATACTCCGGGTAGTTGCAAGGAAGTATGGGACTATAAACTATGCTGCCAGAGGGACAGTTTGACAAAGTAAAGGTGACGCGCGAGGATTGGAAGAAAGGCGCAATGGAGAGACGCAACGAAGGAGCTGCACTGGTATGGTGGGTCCTGTGTATCCCATCCAAAAGGTGACTATTGGAAGCATTGTAGATCATTGGATGTTGATTTTTTGGTTAAACGGAGTGGAGGGGGAAGCACTTAAGGCACATATCTTTAGAAATATGCCACCAAAAGTAGATTAATGATGTAGATTTGGAAGGAATGAATGGATTTTAACTCAAAATGTACTATAAATACAACATCCCACTCCACATTTGAACACTTTTCTTCCTCAGAAATTGCCTTCAGTTCTTGTGCTTCCCTTTGCGCCAAGATAATTGCTGCATGTTTGGAGGGAATTGGAAAGAAATACGAAAGAATTTTTTGCAACAAGGATTTGGGTGGGAGGCGACTTTACTTGAGTGGAAACGCAAAAATTCTGGGAGAGAATGACTACAACTGGACCCAACCCGACCCAACCCACACCTACCTTAGTGCCTAGGTCACGCAAGCCTGCATTGAGCTTCCCGAGCAACATATTCCAACAATATGAGAAAGCACATCATGGATTTTAGTTATGGCAAGATTTTCATCATTATGAATATTTGGAGTGGTGGAGTAAACCCTTGGCAACATCTTCCCATTAAAGACCATACATCCAACCAAGTGAAACTAAATAAAATTTTATTCCTGTAAATTTTTTGGTGTGCAAACAAAATGTGGTAGAAGTGCTTTCTTTTGGTCCATACCATCAATTATCAAACTCAAATTTATTTGGATTATCATAACACTTTTTTCTATGTCTATATAATTTTTGTCTTTCACTTGTTTGCTGAGTATGATGCTATTGAAGTGCTTTGACAATGGAATCTACACATAGAATAAAAGAAATCTATTAATAAATATATTTTCATAGTTGACAACTATCCATTTTTATAAAATAATGTTATGAATGCATATGTCTTTTCGCCCCTTGAAATTTATCTCTTTTTTATTTAAGAGAAGCACATTTACTACAAATCCCCATCCTTGTCTTCTTAGGAATACGAACATTGTTGAACCCGTTCCTCCATATCCTTGTAAAATATGAATATGTAACAAAATTACCATCTACTTCAACGCCTTTTGTATATTCTTTGTATAAGTTGTAGATTTATTGTCTTGAGAAATTATCTGGAATATGTATTGTGTTTTTATTTGGCATACACCCTCCATGCTTTGAAAAGAAGTCTTTCATCCATGACATTGCAGTAATTGCTGATGGTCCAACCTCTCTTTAAAACATACTTTTGAATAATATGTAGGGTATTTTTCTAGTTTTTCTTGGATTCTTGACAAATGAAAATTACCAATCAAATGCAACATTTTGAAAGCCTTTCTATGGATCAATACATTCCCAATATGATAATCATAACCTACCAATGTAGACTGCATGCAACCCACTAAAAATGAATTGTGCATGCATTTATTCATTGACAAATATTTCTTCCTTTCCTCGAATGAAAACTTGAAATCCATGTGTTTCAAGCAATCCTTTCGACATCATTCACTTGAAATCAGATCACTGACAGAACTTCTACTTTAGAGATATTTTGTCCTAACCCTTGTGTAACTGGAATATTTTGAATTGATATGAAAAGGCCTACTCCTACTCCTAGATACAATATTTTCTTGCAACATCTCCCTCATTTCATTATTATATGCAGAAGCATTTTCATCACTAGTAGGAGGAATATTATACTCACAAAGATAGTTAGAAAATTCATCACCATCATTGCTTGGAAAATATTCATTACCATCCTCACATGGAGGAAATTCTTCACTACCAACATATGCGCTTTTGAAATTATGACTCGGACAAAATTCTTCACCACCTTCATCCCTACTATTAAAAACCTCCCTTGGAGGACTCAATTCATCATCACCATGACTACCTTTGAAACACTCACTTAGAGAAAATGCATTATTGACATTTGTGCCTCTAAAATTATCATTTGCAAGAAACTCTTCATCCTCCCCTTCATCACTGTTGCTCACATAATCCTTACGATTATGACTAAGTGGAAAATATGACTCTCTATTCATAGTCAAATTATCATTTGCATGAAATTCTTCATCCTCCCCTTCATCAGTGGTGGTTTCATAATCCTTGGGATTAGGAACAAGTGGAAACTTTGAATTTCTATTTAATGGAAATTCTTCATCCTCCCATGCGTCAGTGGTGCTCTCATAATCCTTAGGATTAGGACTAAGTGGAAACTTTGAATCTCTATTTATTGGAAATTGTTCATCCTCGCCCTCCCCTTCATCAGTGGTGCTCTCATAATCCTTAGGATTATGAATATGTGGAAACTTTGACTCTACAAATTCTTCATCCCATCCCCTTCATCAGTGGTGCTCCAAGAATCCTTAGGATTAGGAATATGTGGAAACTTTAACTCGGCAAATTCTTGATCCCCCCTTTCATCAGTGTTGCTCTCATAATCCTTATGATTAATAGTATGTGGAAACTTTGACTCTGCAAATTCTTCATCCCCCCCCCCTTCATCAGTGCTACTCTCATAATCCTTAGGATTAGGACTATGTGGAAACTTTGAGTTTGCAAATTCTTCATCCCCCCTTCATCAGTGGTTCTCTCATAAACCTTAGGATTAGGATGAAGTGGAAACTTTGACTCTACAAATTCATTATCCCCCCCTTTATCAGTGGTGCTCTCATAATCCCTAGGATTAGGACTATGTGGAAACTTTGACTTTGCAAATTCTTCATCCCCCCCTTCATCAGTGGTGCTCTCATAATCCTTATGATTAGGAGGAAGTGGAAACTTTGACTTGGGAAATTATTCATCACCCCCGTGATCAGTGTTGCTCTCATAGTCCTTAGGATTAGGATTATGTGGAAACTTTGACTCTGGAAATTCTTCATCCCCCCTTCATCAATGGTTCTCTCATGATCCTTAGGATTAGGAGGAAGTGGAAAAATTGACTCTCTATTCACAGGAAATTCTTTTCGCCACCTTTCATCAATGTTTCTATGATCATCCTCAGAATTAAGACCAAGTGGAAAATTTATCTCTCTATTCATAGTGAAATAATTCCTATTACATTCATTAAAATGAATAGAGTCATTACATGACGAAGATGTTGATGCTAAAGAAAGAAAAAATTCACTATTTGAAGAATCCATGACCTTCAACCAGAAGATGTCGAATGATACAAATTCACTCTCTCGCGATGTCAATATATAACTTCGAGATTGAGAATTTCCCTCTAAAGCTTCCCCCCAAAAATTTTCGCCGAAAATTTTCCCACCAAAGTTTGCCTCGAAAAAGTTTCGCTGAAAATTTTCCCTCCAAAAATTTCGTTTTTAAATATTTACCTCGAAAGTTTTCATCTATAATTTACTTGAAAACATATTACTAAACTTTTGGTTTTGGAAAATTTCGCCCTAGTTTCTATTCAAAATATTGATAGAAACTCAAAATAAATTTTCTATTTAAATTATTTAACATTGATTATGTAAGTAAATTGATTTTTATAATTAATATTTTTTTTTATCCCATAATGAATGAAAACTAACCTAAAGCTATAACATTAACCATAATTTTTATTTTTTTCAAGTTTAATTCCACATTCATGAAACGATAAATCAATCCCACAATCGTCATTATAAAATAAAATTCATCATTTTTGTTCATCACATCACATCAAGTCTTCTGGCTCTTGTTAAATGTTTGGAGCGATTTTGCGGAGGAGCTGCGAAGGAGATGCATTGTCATAGATAGCACATTTGGCGGGAGTTTTACGCATTTTAAAGGATAGTTTTCTTTCTATCTCGACTATTTACCGATGAATTTGGGGAAATTTTGTGTTTTTAGAAGAAACACCACATAAAAAACTTTTTTTATATATATTTTTATATGGACGAAAAGGAAAAAAAAAACACAAATTTGTAGGAATTTTAGGGGAAAATTTAAGATTTTTTTTATAGGCTTTTGAAAT
>APFE030977733.1:146422-181740 GCA_000404065.3 Pinus taeda | reverse complement strand
TATAATTTTTTATTATATTACTTATACATATATTTATTTATTTCATTAAAGATTTCAAAGAAGGATGCGAATGGAGTACCAAATACTTTCAAAAGTTTCATTGAAAAAATTAAGATGGAAAGGCTGAGAAAGTAGCATCTTAGGAATGTTGAACTTGATCCTACTCTTACTCATTTCATTTGAAATGGGCTGGACACTATCCAATATCAAATAATACAAGGTGACTGTGAAGACATTGAAAAATGCATACCTAAAAGGGAATATGCCTTGGTTATTGCAAACATTCCTCATGGTTTTAATTTCCAAAACATTGAATATGATAGTGAGCCTTACAGTTATCAAGATTTTAATAAAGTGGTTACAGGCTTTCAACAAGCCACAACATCACCACTTTGGAGATTTGTGACATTTCATTTAGAAACACAATTTGCAATATTATTAACAATCTTCAAGGGAAAATCAAACTCAAGAATGCAACTTACATGGTAAGACATTGAAATTGTATGTTTGATTAATGTAATTTTTTTTTTTTATGTACAAGTGGATTGAACTTTTACTATGTCGTGTTATAGGCAAAAGTCAAATCTTATTTCTTCCAGATATCAACCAATTACAAGTGATTGTGAGTTCATCCATGTTGAATGTTGGGCAAAAGATGATAACTATAAGTCTATTCTTCTGAACCAAGTAGATGAAAAGAGTCATAGCCAAGTATTGGTTCATGATGTTACTGTACAAAAGTTAACATATGAGGATGAAGATGCAAAAGGAGAGATAACATTTATCAAAAACCAAAAACATTGATTAACTATCTTATATATTTATGTTCAAATGAAGGAGATTGAGTTTTGGATTTGTTTTCAGGTTCAGGTAAGTTTTATTATATAAAATTGAATTTTAATATTTATTTTTTTTTGTTTTTATGTGTTTATACTGATTTACTTATTGTTTTTGTTCTTGATGATTAGGTACAACACTAGCATGTTGCCTACAAAAAGGAAGAAATTGCATTGCAATTGAAAGAGACCGAGTACAATGCAATTTTATTCAACAAAGAATTAATTCTCTTCAATTTCTTCTAGATGCAATGCAAGAAGTTGGTTTGAGGAAAGGAGATTTTAATGAATCACGTGTGACAAAAAAGCCAAAGGAACCTCAAGAACCATTATATGGAATGATTGGAAAATGACACTTTGGGAGACTTGTAGACACGAAAGATCCATTAGAAGAGGAAAATGAGGAAACTCAAGATGGAAATATTTTGGAAGAAGAAAACAATGAAGCTGAAGAAGATAGTGAACATGGATTATATGATATTCTTGATGACATTTAAGTTATGATTGCAAATCAAATTCAATTTTGAGAGATCTTCATTAGTTTTACTTGTAATGTTTTGAGTTTGATATTTTATGAGAAGAATGAACATTTGATTATTGTTGTTATATGTTCAGTATTTGTATTATCTGATTTCCACTTTAATTTTAATGTGAATCATTTCTTTTTTTGTAAAAACTTGTGATTACTATTATTTTTTAACATAAAATTTATAAAAAAAAATGCTATTTTTTAAGTTTTTTTGTTAGGATTTTCCCATAAAAATTGTTTATTTGACATGCCATTTTTTCATAAAAATTCATAAGATGTGTATTTTTTTTCATTATATTTATACAGAAAATGTTTTTTTTTAATCAAATGTTTAAAATTATTTTGTTTTAGTGACAATTATTTGATCTCCATTGAAATATTAATTAGCATTACATAAACATATAGAAAATACTAACTTTAAAATATTGACCATTTTTTTTTAATTTTTTTTAGTACGTGAAAAAATTAAGATTTCATTACAAACAAATTGAAAAGAAAAATGAAAACACACAAACAAAAAAAATACACTTAAAAAAAATTCTGACGCAAAGAAGAAGGCATTAGAAAATTTAAAGTGTTAAAAATCAACACTCTAAAAAAAAGGGGGTTGATGCTACATCAGCACTATTCAAAATCAGCATGAAAATCACTAACATCTAAAAAAAATGTTCATACTTGATACATAAGAAAATTTAAAGTGCAAAAAATATGCTAAAAAAAAGTTGTATTCTACATCACCACTATTCAAAATCGGGTGATTTTTTGCTACCTCAAAAAAATTGGTACTAGGTCATTTTCTCATTTGATTGGTAACTATGTTTGGGATGATGATTGTCAAAAAAGCTTGGATGTATTGAAGGAAAATATGGTCACAACACCTATTCTGGTGTTCCCCGATTGGAACTAATAGTTTCATGTACCTGTAGATGTGTCCTGCATAACATTAGGAGTAGTGTTAAACCAAACACGCACAGGTGATATCAACCACTCGATTGCATTCATGAGAAAGAAGTTTTCTAAGGTAGAGAAGAATTATTCGACCACAGAGTGCAAGGGCTTGGCGATCGTGTATGCACTCCAAAAGTTTAGACATTATTTGTTGGGTGCACACTTCAAAATGTACACAGATCATTCCGCTTTGAAATAACTAGTCAACAAGCATGTGTTGAGGGGGGGAATATGTAGGCAGTTACTGTTGTTTCAGGGGTACGACTTTGAGGTAGTTGTGAAGCCAGGGAGATTGAATGCTGGACCAAATCACCTTTTTTGAATTGAAAATGGTGAATAACTTACAAGTATTGATGAAGGATTGTCTAATGTGAAACTCCTTGTTGTGTGTGTCACAGATGTATACTTTGCAGATATCATCCAATTTTTGTCTATAGGTACAACTCCTAAAGGGTATATGTTGCAAAAGAAAAAATAATTGGTGGTCAGGGTTGTGGATTTTTATGTCATTGTAGGGCACTTATATAAAATGGGATCAAATGAATTTCTACAAAGATATGTACTGGATTATGAAAGACAGAGTATCCTCATGGAAGCACATGGAGAAGTTGCTAGAGGACATTATGCTGGAAAAGCAAATGCATAGAAGATCTTATGAGCAGGACTATGGTGGCCAATTGTGCACAAGGATTCCAAGGAATATTTTAGGGCATGTTATGTCTGTCAAAGGATGGGGAGGCCATCGTGAAGGGATGAATAGCCTCTGAACCTACAAGTGTCATTATAGGCATTTGATAAGTGGGAAATAGACTTTGTAGGACCGATTCAGCCACCATGAAATAGGACAAGAGCGCGATACATCATCACAACAATCGAATACTTAACCAGATGGGTTGAGGCATATCTCGTGAAGAATTACAATGCGGCTACAACTACAAAGTTCATATTTGAATATATTTTGTTTTGATTTGGTTGCCCTAATATTTTGATGAGCAATAGGGGTTCGCACTTCCTTAATGAAACAATCGCTTCTCTACTTGAAGAATTCCAAATGTATCATCATAAAATTATGTTGTATCATGCTCAAGCGAATGGTATAGTAGAAGACTTTAATAAAATCTTGAAATGCGCTTTGATGAAGATTTGTAATGCAAATAATAATGATTGGGATGTGTGCATACCAGCTATTCTTTGGGCATATAGAACTAACTATAAGAACTTGATTAGAGAAACACCATTTAGACTTGTTTATGGGCAAGAGGCAATAATGCCGATGGAGTATATTGTGCCCGATTTAAGGATTGTCGTAGTCACACAAATGGTAGATCAGGATACTATGGAAAAATGCCTCACCCAGATAGTTGAGTTAGAATAAGATTGCTTCCTGACAGATTTTCATTAGTAGGTGTAGAAGGATCACGAAAAGGTGTTCAATGATTACCACATTAAGCAGCGCACCTTTAAAAGTAGAGATTTAGTATTGCTATATTATAGTAAGTTTAGCAAGTTTCTCGGAAAATTTCAGATGCATTGGTTGGGGCCATACATCGTCAAGGAGATTATGGATGGAGGTGCAGTTGAACTCGCGAAGTTGAGCAGTAAGATTTTTCCAGGGAAAATCAATGGGAGCTGACTTAAGTTGTACAGGGGTGATCTCACCCCTACATAATGACTATATGAAAGTTGGATAGTCATAGTACTTCGGGCAGTTGCAAGGAAGTACAAGACTATAAACTATGCTGCTAGAGGGACAATTTGGCAAAGAAAAGGGGATGCGCGAGGATTGGAAGAAAGGCGCAAAGGAGAGATGTGATGAAGGAGCTGCACTGGTATGGTGGGCCCTGCACAGACCATCCAAAAAGTGACCATTTGAAGCACTGTAGATCATTGGATGTTTATTTTTCAGTTAAAGGGAGTGGGGGGAACATTTAAGGCACATATCTTTAGAAATATGCCACCAAAAGTGGATTAATGATGGAGATTTGGAGGGAACGGATGGATTTTAATTCAAAATACACTATAAATACAACATACCACTCCACATTCGAACACTTTGCTTCCTCAGAAATTGCCTTGAGTTCTTGCGCTTTCCTTTGTGCCAAGATAATTGTTGCATGTTTAGAGGGGATTGGAAAGAAATAAGAGAGAAGTTTTTGTAACAAGGATTTGGGTGGGAGGTGACTTTACTTGAGTTTCCTTGCAAAAATTTTGGTAGAGAATTACTACAACCCGACCCGACCTGACCAAACCCACACCTACCTTAGTGCCTAGGTCACGCAAGCCTACAGTGAGCTTCCCGAGCAACATATTCCAACAATAGTGACCCCTGCAGAGAAGATCCAGAAGTTGGCTGTCATGGTGAAGGAGTCAAAGCAAGAAATTGGTAAGGTCTATTTTGAGATGCAGCTATGGATATATGTACTTCAACTTAAGCTACAACCAACTACTCCTTCGGAAGTCAGAGAGGAGCATGAGGCTACTACTAAAGAATACATGACTACTTTGGAAGCTGTAGTCAAGGATTGCAGCCAATTATTTGAACAAACCATGGAGATGTGGACCTCATTGCATCAGGATCCACACTTATAGAAAAACAAAGTAGATATCCCAGAAAAACAAGTGCAGCTTGGCGAGATTAGAGCTATAATGCAAACCCTAGCACCAGTGCAAAGGTTCACCAGATTATAGGAGGGAGAGTTCATCGAGACATAGATTGATGAGCTGTGTTGAAAGGCATCCATCATATCCCTAAGGATGCAACCCTAGGATTATGAGGCAAGCTAGTTGACACAGACGGCATAGAGCAAGCTGAAGGTTGTGCAATATACACAAAGAACCATGGGCCTTGCAGTGGAAGGTCCAACTATAGAGAAACTAGTTGAGGAGGTTTATCAGGCTGCTATAGAGGGAGCATTATATCTTCAAGCATTAAAGATAGAATTTAGCGGGCTGTAGGCGAAGATTGAGGCAACACCACTAGAGTGACTCGAGACAAGTCATGACTTTGTGTTGGGGGCCTGTTGAGACAGGATCCTGTGGGGTTAAATTTTGTAAAAGTTTTGTTAATATTGTAAAGTCACCATATTTTGAGGAGCGGAGCGAGCAGGTCAATAGGAGTCAAAGGGGCTTTAGGAAGGTCAAATCCCCTTAGTTTGGTAAGAGTAAGATGTTTTGTGACCCACCCATGGTTCGTAGGCCATGGTATTGTAATAGAGAATGATATAAAAATAATCCATAGAGAGTCATGAGATCAGTCAATCTATCAATGAATGATTTAAATAAGAGATAGAAATATGTTTTCTGTACTTAGGTGAAGGAGAAGGCTCCTATACTTGTGTGTGCGGAGACCTTGTTAAGTCTGTAGTTGAGTGTGCGGGCCCCTGCAACTGTGTGTGCAGGGTCAGAAGAGTCTGTAATTGAAGATCTAAGCATAATAAGGGTTGTATTGGAGCAATATCTGTGTATCTATGTGTTATTGTTTACTTTTGAAATTATTGTATGTCTTCTCTATTTACCGTAATTTATCATGAAAAGTACTTAATAGATGCATGAAAGAGGTAGATCTATTTATTTACATGATGTTATGAATGTTTAGCACAATCGATGCAGGGTTTGAATATGTTATCTGTTAGTTACTGTAATTTTTGGGTTTTAAGGATTAGGGTTGCGAAGATCAAAATAAAGCCCTAAATCAAACAGAAACACATCACATATTCCTTTGGATGCAGAAGACTAGTTCTAGCATCCCACAATAATGCCTCGAGTGAGACTATAGCCTGTGTTACACAGGTTGTTGCCGAAAGGGCCAGTAGTGTAGGGTTTTTTTCGTTAGTGCCACTAACTCTAAACCTGGGTTCAATCACCCTCAACCCACTAGTCCTCCTGAATGTGGTGGCTTTCTAAGATAGAAGTATGGCTTCTTACTGGTAGTGGTCAACAAATAGTTGAGAGGAGGTTGGGGCCTTCTGACTAGTGGTGGCCATCAAACTGTAGTAGAAGTCATGTCTCTTAGATGGTACTCGATGGATAATCTATGTATGTATATGTTTGATAAAGAATGTAATATTTAGAGCAACACAACAAGAGTGGGGTGGTTTTTCTCCCCTTAAGGGTTTGCACCAAAAATATTTGTGTCCCCTTGTGCATGATTCTCTTGATATATGTTATGATGTTTATGTGTTACTGTTTATGCCACGTTTACATTTTCATATCTATTATGTTATGTTAGGTTACTGATCATTTAGTATTTTGGGAAAAAAATTTTAAAATTTTGTGAACCCTTACCCTTCTTATTCACCTCCCCTCTTAGTAGTGATATGATTTCCAACAGGTCAGTTTGTAACTTAGTTTATATGTTTTCTTCAAATAAAGGATGGAACAAATTAGTGTATGTATGATGCAGTGAGAACTATTTTAACATAAATGGATCTATCTTTGATGAAGTTAGTTGGTTTTAGCCCGGATGATGCATCTTCCATGAAGGGTATTCATGAAATTTTATCTTCTATGCTTCATCAAGATGCTACTCATTTATTATATATCCATTACATAGCTAATAGGGAAGCATTAACAACCAATGATGCTTCGTCTTATTTTAGAGAGTTGCAATATATTGAAAAATTTGCAAACAAAGTTTACTTATGGCTTGGGAATTCAATTAAAATCCTTTAGCCAAGTCCATAATACAACTGCGAAATGTAACAATCTAGACCTAGATCTTCGTAAACGTGAAGAAACAAAACCCATTTCATCAAATATCATCAAGCCCCCACATCCTAGTCCATGCATAAATATGAGGGAAAAAATGGATCAGACATCCATGTTTTCCCCAAGCATATTGCATCGTCGGCTTAATCTATGTCCAATGTTGTTCAAGGACAAGGGTCAAATTGTAGTTAATTATTTGCAATTTGGAGATTCCTAAAGATGGATGTTGAGTGATAAAAGGTGTCTTTTAACCCCTATTTATCCTACACTAATTATCAATCGAGGTACGATTTTTTTATCTCAAGAGTGTACTCAGTCTGAGGCGGTCACTTGTTCAAGAGTAATGTTTGCAATATAGTGCTTGCAAAAGTAAATGAATGCTGGAAACAAAATCTAATTGTAATGGAAAGAAACTTAAATTCTCTATGACTAAATTGTTTATTCAGCGGCCATTAGTCATGGATTCAGTAATGATAACTCTTTCCCTTGTAAATTGATGTAAAATTAAATCAATCATAAACAAGATCTCTAATCTGAGAACTTAGACAATAGTCGTCAATGTTCGTTACAGTTGTAGATCTTTCTATCGACACCGAAGTAAATACTGGAAATAAAAATTCAATTAGCAGAAAAGGAACATCAACTAAATCTATTGAAAAGGTCAAACACCAAGGCTTAATCTATAGAAATGAATTGAGTAGCAATTTTAACCAAAATGAATTGAACAACAATCTTCAACTAATAAAGGAACAACATACCTAATTAAGTGTAACCACACAACGACTATAGAGTAATTAAATCAGTAATATTATTCTAGCATAATAGACATTAACTACAGATATAAAGGAATGACAATAGCAATTATAATTTAATGGTAGTTAAATGAACAACAATCCCAATTGTAAGTGAACTGTAGTTAAATGAACAACAATCGCAACTGTAAATGAACAGCAGAATCTGAATTAGACAGTGCAATATTGTTTCAGAATGAACAGCATGACATTTTAAGTTGTGAATAATAATCTTGCTATCTAATTACAATTTCGATATAATAGAGAAATTTAGTGAAATGTTCAGAAAAAAGATTACTGAATAAAGCGAATTAAGGAAATGCAAAGGAAATCAAACCACACACGACTGTAATTGTAAAATAGTGATACAAGAAGCAAGTGGATCCACTAGGGTTGGGCCCTTAGCCACTAGGGAAGCACTGGTACATTTACTCCAGGATCAGATAATGGAACATCAACTAAGTTATATATTAATGATATATGGCAGAATTAGAGCTATCGCTCTTCAAAGAGAGTCAATGATAAAAGCTGAGATTACAATAGTAAGTTCTAAAAATTGATAATAATATCCAACCCCTAGGCTACCGGTGCTGTCCCTTTTTATAATGGCTAGGCGAAAGTATCAAGAGTACATATAAGTCTTGAAGCAGCGATCCCTCAGGATCAAAGGATCTTGAGGGATTCACTATATCTTTGATCTCCAGTTTATCATTTTGTCTTGTTGCGCTGATGCCACATTTTCTCTTCTTTTTCCTATACCATGTGCTCCGATATTGATCTCCTTGTCTGGATACGACTTCCTATCGAAGGGACAGTAGTTGCTTCTACTTTGTCTTTTCCTCCTGAATAGTGATTTTCTATTTCCTTCACTTTCTGTATAGAAAAAGACAATAATTAGTTATTTTGTATCAGTCACAAATCTCCTTAATTCTATCATAATTCTTTAACATATTACCATCTTAGAATGTAAAGGAGTTATGATTCAAAGGAAAAGATAAATAAATAAATGGTAAATACATACCTTTTCCATCACTTAACACACCCCCCTGCTTACCCTCTTTCACGCCCTCATGAAAACCGTGTAATTTACATGCAAGGAAGTTAGGGAATAGGCTGGAGAGGGATTTTCATGAAGTGGTCTAAAACCATGACGTGTAGCTAAAACTTCAAAAATACACCCTATCTGGCCTTCAAGAAATTCATATAGGGCCTTATACCTTGCTGTAAGACACCAGATAATTGGACTTCGAAACCTACAACCTAGCCAATACAGGCCTTCTCTCAAGATGAGGTTACTTAAAATTTTCGTAATTGAATGGCTCTATGTCCTTAACATTCCAATTGGAAGTCTTCCATCAAAGTTTAGCTATTGCTATGGCAAGGTCTTTGATGGATAGGAAATATTCTACCCCTTGTTGGAAAACTGCTCTGTGAATGGGTCCCAATGTCTGGATCACACCCTTCTTTCTCATTAAGCTTCTATGATTATCCCATAGTTGTAATGGGTTTTTCGGTTCACCCCTTACCCAAAGGTCTGATCCGTTTTCTTGTCTCTAAAAGGTGTTATAGGCCTTGAGCCACTTTAGCTGGTTAACAACAAAAGAGATGAATGCCTGAAGCTGGATATCACCCACAAAATGACTGGGATTCTTTTCCAGTTCATCCTCCAACACAAAATTATGCAAATAAAACTCACATAGCAATCATTGGCCTTTCACCCCATAATGTTTAAAGCAGTTTATAAAATCATCAATAGTTTTTAACTTTATAGGCACCCCTGCCTTGACAGCCTTGATTTTTAACTGTAAATACCGTTCTAACAAAAAAAAAGCATAATTTTTGGTAGGTGCCTTACATGCTAGAACATCAGTATATAGAGAACGGAGAGTATCCATTTTACTCATGACCGTATCTAGTCTATTGGTTACCTTTTTAAATTTTTCCTTTGCCCTATGACATCTATTGAAGGCCTCATTCTCTGATGCATTGATGTTCTTTACTTGCTGCTGTAACTTTTGATATTTCTCCTGAGGAACAATTTCTTCTGTGAGCTTTTCTATAGTCTGTTGAGCCTGTGCCAGATCCTCTTGGAGTTTTACTACCCTAGAGTCATTGTCCTTCAAAACACTTTGAGGTTGAAGATCTACCCGGATCTTCTTATTGCAACATCTGGTTTCCTCAGTCTGTGTTTCTTTGTTATGAACTGTCTGGTCGGTCATGATGCTAGAGGACAATGCCTTTGTTTGGACATCCTTATTACAAACTAGTGTGTCTTCTATTTGGGCCTCTATGTTTATAATAGCCGCATGTTGTTCCTTGCTATCCCTAATGGATATGGGCTTGGTTTGAGTCCCCTTGGCCTTTATTTTATGGGGTTTCATCTAGGTGGCTACATCCTTTGTTCCTGGGGTTCTTTTTGATATTATCCCCATTTTTAGGACCCTTATTTGTTGTCTGAGTTGTTTTACTACATTTAGTAGACTTTTCTATTCCTTTTGCAACCTTTTGATTTCATTCCTCTTCTTCTTTGAAGGAACACCTATTTCTTTTCTTGGGCCTAGGCTTTGTTCTTCAAGGATTGTACCCTCGCCCTAGCTTATTTCCATATTTTCTATTTGGAACACTTCTTCAGTGTTCTCGTCCTCCTGATTAGGTTTCTCAGGGGAGGTAACCCTGGTTTGATCTGCTATTTCCTGGGTGGCTTCTACTTCTACTTCTTCTTTGTCCTTCATCTACTCAGATGCACTCTTGCTGTGAGCATAGTGTTCCTGTGATTGTCCTGCCTCAATATCGAGCTTGAGTGGACTGTGGGGCTAGATATACTCACCCATATTGGCCAAAATTTGGGCCAATTCATCTTCTTACAGAGGGTTTTGTAATGGGCTTCCGCTGGGTGGCTCTGCTTCCTCCCCTTCTTCTGTGCCAGAGTGCTCAGTTTCCTCTTCTAGTTTCTCTTCTATATTTTCTTCTAATTCTTCTTCTTCATTTTCTCCTCCTTCAAGTTGTGGGGGTTGCTCATCCTCCGAGCCATATATCTCTAAAGTTGGATACTATTATCTTGGAGACTTCCCAACATTCCCCTGCTTCTCCCTAATCTGGCAGACTGTCTACATTTATGTGGTCTAATTGATGTGCTGGTGGTTCTTTTTCTTTTCGGGGCTGGTAAGGCCAATCCCCCATCTATTGAGAATACCAATTCTTCCCAACTAATCTAATGCTGAGCAAGACTATAATTGACTATTAGCCTAATTAAGCCGTGATGACTTACTACCATCTCTGTATGACGCGATTTCCTTATGCCCTGAGCAGCATCATGCAATAAAAAATTTAAATATGCAGGCAAATTTGCAACACATTTTTGTTTTAGTACTGCTAATAATTTGAGATGGTGTGGTCTTACCACATCCTTTCTTCCATCACATGTGATGTAGCTTTGCACAATTCTGGCTAATTCTGCCCATGGTTCTCCTAGGGTTGCAGGCAAGACTCCTTTTCCTTTAACAGTAAGGTTTTGTCCTTCGTCCTGGAAGATGGCTATGACGTCTCAAAGTCTCACTTTTTTCTAGGTCCATAGTGGTCCAACAGCTGGTAGTCCTGATAATTCAGCAATTACCGCATCTGTTATTGTTATTTGCCTTCCCCTCACCATGGAACGATCTTCCTGAAAATTTTGCAGAAATTCGATGGCCACCATTTCATGCGACTATTGTAGTCAGTTAAGGTAGGCAATCCATCTTGATCTCAATAGAGTTTCGCGTGCAGTGTTGGAGATTATTAACACCCGGAGTTCGTTGCGTATTGATCCGCCTCCCATTTTGTTCAAACTTAGCACATTGTTAATTTTTAGAGAGCAAAAATATAGAAATGACAATGGAACAACAAGTTGTGCATATTGGGAAATATCAATACCGTTAAACTTGCTATTTTTGAGTTCTGATGCAGTCATACTATCTCCAAATAGGGAGTTGACACGTATGCTAGTGTATTCTAGAGGTCACCCATGCCCCCCTGAAATATGATAGGTTTTCCTCAACTGGCAAATGAAGGAGCAGCGTGTTGGACTGCAATCATACAGTAAAAATAAAGGAACCACGTATATATCCATGACATGATTACAAAAAGCAGCGGATTACTAAAATCAAGGCTTATGATGGAAATCACGAATAGATATGGAAATGCTATGAAATGATGTGAAAAATAGGGGAGAGGACAGCTGATGTAAGTAAAAATGCTTATGCAGTCATTATCCACTTTAACGATTATGATTGATTTATAAATGAATTTTCATGTCTAAGAGGTTCGAAAGGGTTATATAACATAATATCGTTTGAAATCAAGATAAAGATATAAGAGAAGGGTTTATAATGACTATTGGTGTATGAAAAGTATGACTTCAACACCATCAGCAGAGCTCTGCTGCCCACAAGTGTTCATAACCTTAACAAAGTTGCTTGTTTCACCCTTGGAGCCATAATCCTTTATGTATGCCTAGAAAAGTGTTATGTGATGTCAGAATGGAGGCCATTGTGTTGGCTTGGTAGCCAGATGAATCACAATGCCATTCACCAGGAAGGAGTGAAAGGTGGGCAGGCTAGCTCGTGATGAGACCTCCTGTTCCAAGGAATTTTTTTATTTTTCTGATATGCCTCTTGGATCATATCCCTGGTGTGGTGGCCATAGTGGGAATGCCACTTCACTGCTTCCTTATAACCATGGTAGGCTAGCTCTTGAAGAGACCCCCTATCCTTCATTTGATAAATCATGTTAGTAATCATATAGATATATATTTTTCTCTCTTTTTTTCTTTTATATAGCACTTTCCTATTTATATATAAAGGATGGCTCAACACTCCTTAAGAGTAGGGATGGTGGAAGAAGTCTGAACATCTCAATAGAGGAAAATGTGCCCTTATTCTTATTCAGTAATAATGATCAAAGAGAATTATGAAGATTAAGAAAGAACCAACATGATAAAAGTAATCAATAAAATTGGTTTTAGTGAAAACAAAGATAGCAAAGTGATATAAATAGCTGTGTCATTTCCTCTTTTTTCTTATCGATACAAAGCAATTTCTCTAAAGATAACGATTTTTCTTTGGTTTGCTAATTTCAATATCCTCTAGTTTTTGTGTTCTTGCATAAATGTATACTTGTGCCTTAAAGGGATCATAAACAGTGAGCCATCATTCACAAAAATCCTCTAAATGATGTTCTTTAAGAAACAAACACACACACACAAAAAATGCACTCAAAAAGTGTTGTTCCTTAGATGGAACAGTTGTTGTTCCTTAAGAGGGACAATGAAAAGAACATCTGCATGCAAAACTACAGTTCCTTTAAGAGGAACAACAAACAAAAGAAAAAAATATACTCGAAACTATTGTTCCTTAAGAGGAATATCAATTGTTCCTTAAACAAAACAACAAATAAAGAAAGCGCGAAATAAAATACCGATCCTTTGGTGGAACAGTGTGAGATCATCTGAAATCAAAACTGTTGTTCCTTCGAAAAGAATGGTAGAAAGAAAAAAATGCAAAGGAGGATTGTTCCTTTAAAAGGAACTGCAAAACAGTCCAGCGGAAGTGCTATTCCTTCAGAAAGGGACAACAAAAATGTGGGAATGTTGTTCCTTTAGAAAGGAACAACACAAAATGCGAAAGTGTTGTTCCTTCAGAAAGGAACAACGAAGATGCAGAAATGTTGTTCCTTCGGAAAGGAACGGAAAAATGCGAAAGTGTTATTCCTTCATAAATGAACAACAAAGATGCGAAAATGTTGTTCGTTCAGAAATGAATGGAAAAATGTGAAAGTGTTATTCCTTCGAAAAGGAACAACAAAAATGTGGAAATGTTGTTCCTTCGGAAAGAAAAGCAAAATGTGAAAGTGTTGTTCCTTTAGAAAGGAACAACAAAATGAGGAAATGTTGTTCCTTCGGAAAGGGACAACAAAAATGCATAAGTGTTGTTCCTTTAGAAAGGAACAACAAAATGCGAAAGTGTTGCTCCTTCGGAAAGGAACAACAAAAATGTGAAAATGCTCCTTCAAAAAAGAACAACAAAAATGTGGAAATGTTGTTTCTTCGGAAAGGAACAACAAAATGCGAAAGTGTTCTTCCTTTGGAAAGGAACAACAAAAATTCAGAAATGTTGTTCCATTGGAAAGGAACAACAAAAATGCGGAAATGTTGTTTCTTCAAAAAGGAACAGCAAAATACGAAAGTGTTGTTCCTTTGGAAAGGAACAAAAAAAAAGTGGAAATGTTGTTCCTTCAAAAAGGAACAACAAAATGCGAAAGTGTTGTTTCTCCGGAAAGGAACAACAAAATACAAATTTATTGTTCCTTCAGAAAGGAACAGTAAAAATGCAGAAATGTTGTTCCTTCAAAAAGGAATAACAAAAACAAAAAAAAAAAAACAAAACAAAAAAAATGCAGAAATGCAAAAATCTGTATAGAAAGTAGTTAATACAAGGAGAAAAGAAAACTTATGTACAAAATTTAAGAACAATGGGATTATTTAGTGAACCAATGTTGAGGAAGGATTATTTTCCTCAACAAGAATCTACATATCAGAATCTTCCTGTAGCTACTGGTAAAAGGATTCCGGAATAAGTGGTTTATGGTACAGTCGCACTCGGTGACCATTTGCTTTAAAGGTATGTCCAGATCCATCAATAGTAGTAAAAGTAATGGTGTCATTGTCATGCACTTTCTGTATTTCATACAATCCAAGCCATGGAGTCTAAGGTTTTCTCGGAAAATCCTAAAACCTAGAATCATATAGGAGTGCCCAATCTCGTTCATGGAAGATTCTCTTTTTGATCAGGGCATTGTGCCATTTTGCTCTCTGCTGTTGAATTAATGCAGTGCATTGAAGAGCCGAGAGCCTAATTTCATCTAGCTCGTTAATTTGTTGTAATCTGTTAGTCTGGGCGTCATTTAAATTCAGATTGATCTCCTGTGTTGTTCTTAATGTTTGTATTTTGAACTCTATTGGAAAGATGGGTTCTTTTCCAAATACTAGCTGATATGGTGAATAGCCAATGGCGTTTCTCCACGTTGTTCGATATTCTCACAAGGCTTTGGGCAATCTTGAAGCCCAGTCGTGTTTGTGCAATGCAACTATTTTTGTAATTATTACCTCTATCACCTTATTCGTGCTCCCTACTTGTCCATTTTCCTATGGGTGATACGGAGTGGTAATTTTGTGTTGAATGTGATAATTTTTTCATGTTGTAGCGATTTTATTACCTACAAACTGCGGTCCTCCATCCATGATTATGTCCCTTGGGAGGCCATATTGCACAGATATTTGGAACAGGAAATGGATCACAGAGTCCTCTATAGCTCTTGGAAGTGCCTCTTCTTCAACCCATTTGGTAACATACTCTATTGCTACTTGAATATATGTTTTCTGATTTGATGATGGGTTCATCAGACCAACAAAATCAAGTGCCCAATGCTCAAATGGTTCGATTACTAATTGTGGGTTTAAAGGAATTTTGTCAGATTGTCCAGGGTATCCTGCTCTTTGGCAACTGTCAGAGGCTTGAACAAATTTCTTAGCATTTTTAAATATTGTGGGCTAGTAATAACCCGTTTACAAAACCTTGTGACCAGTCTTGTAATCTGTGAAATGTTTGCCACACGGTCCATCATGACAAGCTTTTAGAATGTCAAATATTTCGTCTTCGCGGACACATCTTTTGATGTGCACATCTGCTCCTATATGAAATAGGTAGCCCCCAATCCAAAAAAATTGGGTACTACGTTGCACAATTTGTTTTCGTTCATTGGGGGTTAGATGCTTTGGTAATTTTTCTACTGCTAAATAATTTGCAACATCAACATACCAAGGATCCTTGACAGTAACAACAAACATATGTTCATTTCGGAATTGATCTTTGACTACTGTTGCATCCATTGGCTTCGACATTCGTGAGAGAAAATTAGCTACAAGATTCTCTTTCCCAAGTCGACCTTTTATTGTGATGTCAAATTCCTGCAATAAAATCAACCATCTTGTTACTCTACTATTTGTAACATATTTATTTGCTAAGTATTTTATGGCAGAGTGATCTGTATATAAAACAACAAGATATCCAGTGATATAATGCCTAAATTTATTTACAAAATATATTACAGCTAAAACCTCTTTTTCAGTTACGGTATAGTTTAGCTTAGTAGGAGAGAAATTCTTGCTAATATAATAAGTTTCATATGGTTTTTTATCTTCTTCGTGCCCAAGGACTACTCTAATAGTTATGTCTGAAGCATCCGATGAAATTTGAAATGGCAAATCCCAATTTGGGCCTCTGAGCACTGGGGCTATTGACACAAGCTTTTTCAAATCTTCAAAAGCACGGTCGCATTTATCTGTCCAAATAAAATAAACATTCCCTGTCAGTACATATAGAGGTGCAGCTATTTGAGAAAAATGCTCTATGAATCTCCTATAATAACCAAAAAATCCTAGAAAACTGCGTACCTCTGTCTGTGTGGTAGGAGTAGGTATTAACAAAATTATTTGAATTTTGGTCGAATCTACCTGTATTCCAGCTGCTGAGATATAATGACCTAGGATGAGCCCTTCGGTCATCATCATATGGCACTTTGCATGGCTCAAGTAGATCCTGGTGGTAATACATCGTTGCAGCACCTTTTCCAATGTGTCTATTGCTGGCTCAAAATCATCTCCATATGGTGTGAAATCATCCATATATACTTCGAGCCCTTCATTTATTAAATTTGAAAAGATGCTGAGGATGGCCCTCTAAAATGTGGCAGGGGCATTGCATAGGCCGAAGGGTTGGGCTCTGTAAGCAAATGTTCCCCAAGGACAGGTAAAAGTAGTTTTATCCTGGTCTTCAGGGGCGATCTGAATCTGATTGTATCCACTGAAGCCATCCAAGAAAGAAAAGAATTTCTTTCCTACTAATGTGTCTAATACCTGATCAATGAATGAAAGGGGAAGTTGTCTTTCTGGGTTGTTTTGTTTAATTCTCTGTAATCTACACAAATCCTCCATTTTCCATTCTTCTTTGGCACCACTACTAGTGGAGAAACTCACTTGTTATCGGAGATTTGATAAAAAAAGTTTACATCTAAATGTTTTTGTAGCTCAACTTTCACAATATCTTTTACATGAGGGTTGAGTCTCCATTGGGGTTGGTGAATGGGTCTAGCATCCTTTTCTATATAAATGTGGTGCATACATAGCTGGGGATCAATTCCCTTCATGTCCAGATAATCCCATGCAAAAGCTTCCTTATATTTTCTCAGTAGTTGGACTAGCTTTTCTTCTTGTTCAGGAGTTAGGTTTTTGTTAATGTTCATGGTTTTTCCTGGCTTAATCTCTATAGTTTTGCTATTCGAAACAGAGGTAGTGAGTATTGATTGATCATGAGTTTCTTTGAGGGGATCTTCATCTAGTTCATTGTCAAATGCTGCCTCTATCATGTGACATTGTACAAGGAATATAGATTCGGTTTGGTTAATGAAGTTGTTAATAACGTCATCCTCTATTTGGTCTTTAAAATCGAGGGCATCTTCTATGGTTAATGGGGACCTAATGTTTTCTGTGAGATATGATACAGGTTGTTTGTTAGTTTTCATTATTGTTAAACTTGGCTGGGCTGGAGGGTATAGGGCTAGATTCTTGATATTGCTCCCTCTAGTTATAGTCACACTACCTTGTCAGCAGCCAATGTAAGCATCAGCAGTCACTAGCCAAGGTCTACCTAAGATTAAAGGGTGTCCATCGAGTCAGTTTTTAGGGTTGATTATCAGAAAGTTGGTAGGGTATTCCCAGGAATCTAAAGATACCATTACATCGTGTAGTGTACCTTCTGGCCTAACTACTGATTGGTCAGCCAGTTCCAATAAGGTGGTGGTTGGTTCCACTAATGTAATGCCAAGTTTTTGACAAGTGGTGGTTGTTAAAATATTAATTGCATCCCCTAAATCAACTAAGGCATTTGAAAAGGTTTGTCCATTGATTTGCACCATCACTATAGAATTCCCTTGGTCTTCATATTTGACAGGTGCTTCTCTTGTTGATAATAGATCAGATAGGGTGCCAACTACTTGGACGGTTGGGTTAGTTGTTATTCTCCTCATTGGATTTCTTATACATAATTATTTGATGGCTTTTACATATATTGGGATATCTTGGATAGCTTGGAGGAGTGGGATTTTTATACACAAATTTCTCAGTTCTCCCAGAAGATCAAAGTTAGGATGTTCTATAGGGTGTGGTATGATTAATCGTTCTGGGAATGGGGGAGAAGACGTGGTTTCTTGGTCGTGGGTTTGTTGTCTGGCCACATCCTCTTCTTGTAGTGGTTGTTCTATTGCAAACAGATTTTCAACTTGAGCATTGTTATCTCCCTCAGCTTATATTATGCACCTAGACCTTAATTGAAGGTCATTGCACTCCCTTACATTAGTTTCTAGTTCTACTGCTTCAATTATTCGAACAGATTGAACCAATCTATTACTAGGGTTCGGGTCGGGTTGGGTTGGGAGTTGCGGTCTTAAGCTGAACTGGGGATATTGTTGTAGTGTATATGACCCTGGAAGTGTGGGTTGATGGAGAGGGATGGTTCCAACTAGCTGATTCATGGGTCTTTGCCAGTTTGACTGCTAAGCTTGACTCTGTGAAGTGGAAGGGAACCATTGTGTTGGGTATGCATTGTTTTTCCAACATGGTGGAGAGTAGGGAATGTTTGGCCAATTAGTTTGGCTTGTTTGATTTGGCCATGGTGATGAGCGAAATGGTTGTTGTGACCAACTTGGAAAGGGTGGCTGAATTGGCCACATTGTATTATATTGTTGAGCATGATATTGTGGAGGTTGGAAAGAAGAAGATGGATCGGAGGGCATACCTGGTTGTCGTGGCTGCCGTTGACAACGCTCATTGAGTAGGTACACTGGTTCTGATTCTTCTTCCGCTTCTTTGTACACTGCTTTCAAACCCGAGAGTGAGGGGCAGTTCTCTGTGGAGTGATCTTTTGCACAAATAGTGCAGACTTGAACTGCATCCAATGGGCACTCTTTATGGCTACGTTTCTTTCTACATTTAGGGTAGAATATTGCTATGTTTTGCTCTACTTCTGCTTATTTCTGTTTAGCTTGCATAATATCGAGCTGCGTTGTCAGAGTCCCCAATATATCAGTTTTGAAATCCTCCAGTAAATTCAAGATTTTTGCATGGGTTACTCCTCCACCAAAGATCTTGTTGTCCCTTGTGAGGATGTAACATTCCGTTGGTTTTAGCCTTGTACTGCTTCTTGAACTCCTGATACACAAATCAATAATGTCAGCAAAATTTTATAGATGTCACCTTTTCCCATAATATTTAGTGTTTCAACCCATTGTTCCTTCATCCCTTTAATTAATGTTGTTTTTAACACATTGTCAGGTAAGGGTAATGATGCATAAGGAGATCTCTAAATATTATATTGAAAATGTTCAACATACTCTTCTAGTGTCTCATTAGGTCTGGCTACCATCTGAAATATTTCATCCTTTAATTCTCTAGACCTACAATAATCTTGATATTCTTTTAGAAAAGCACCTTTCATCTGATCCTAGTAATTTATAACACCTCCACCTAACCCCATAAACCATCATAAAGCTTCAACTTTTAATGTGGAGGGAAATAATTGTAGCTTTTGGGGATCGGTGGTATAGTCATACCCCCGGCATAATACATCGAATTCAAGAAAAAATGCATCTAGATCTTCCGATGTTAGGCCATGGAATGTAGGAATATGCTGGAGAGGAATGACCTTCATAGGTGCATTAAATGTAGTATCTACAATGGGATATTACAGTGTGGAGGTTTGAGGTGTTTTCTGGTTCTAGGCCATTTTATCAAATATGTGCCAATATCCTTCTGGGATTTCTAGGGAGTTATTCTTAGGTTGACTAGAAGGAGTAGGAATGGCCTTAACAACACTTCCTTGGTCTGGAATGATGAGAGTTCCTTGCTGAACTAATATCTGGGGGGATCTTAGCTCTTCAAATTCTTCAACTTTGTTTTGGATGATTTTGACAGCACTTCCCTTATCTGGGTTGCTTAGTGGCTAAACTATTCCAAGAGGAGATCTTGTTTCTTCTGTTTCCCCTATTTCTCCTCTGCCTTTGCAAAGATTACTAAAGTTCCCTTCTTGTAACGATTTTGGGCTGGAATTCTCAATTTCTTGAAAATCTTGCTCCTCTATTTGGCTGTGCACCTCAGCAAAGGCTACAGATGGTGATTCTGTGGCCTGAAGGGAGCTAGTAGATTGTCTAGAAGAAACTTTTCTAAGGCCTACTAATGGCTGAGATTTTGCTTTTTTAATGATATCGTCTATAAAGGTCAATCGACCAAGGGTCACCGGTCCCTTAGCTTTATCAGGTTTGGGTATTTAGGTTTTTTCTGCTTAGTCATGCACACAAATCAAATAATTATTTCTACCCAAAATAATCAACAAATCTGTAGGAAGGCGGCCCAGGGAGCAGGGCTGTTACATGCTCCGTATGTAGGTTCTTACCTTCCGTTTTTAAAACCCAACTCTCTCCTAGCAGGTACTCACACTACTCTCTTTTCAAAAGAAACAAATGGTTACACTCCCGGAAATGGTGCCAAAATGTTGAGTGATAAAAGGTGTCTATTAATCCTTATTTATCCTACACTAATTATCAATCCAGGCATGATTTTTTTTATCTCAAGAGTGTACTCAGTTTGAGGAGGTCACTTGTTCAAGAGTAATGCTTGCAGTATAGTGCTTGCAAAAGTAAATGAATGCTAGAAATAAAATCTAACTGTAATGGCAAGAAACGTAAATGCTATGTAACTAAATTGTTTATTCAGCAGCCATCAGTCATGGATTCAGTAATGATAACTCTTTCCCCTGTAAACTGATGTAAATGAAAATCAATCATAGACAAGATCTCCAATCTGAGAACTTAGACAACAGTTGTCAATGTTCGTTACAGTTGTATATATTTCTATCCACACTAAAGTAAATACTGGAAATAACAATTAGATTAGCAGAAAAGGAACAACAACTAAATCTATTGAAAAGTTCGAACAGCAAGGGTTAATCTACAAAAATGAATTGAGCAGCAATCTTAACCGAAATGAATTGAACAGCAACCTTCAACTAATAAAGGAATAGTAGACCTAATTAAGTGTAACCACACAGTGACTATACAACAATTGAATGAGTAATCTTATTCTAGCATAATGGAAATTAACCACAGATATAAAGGAATGGAAATTGTAGTTATAATTGAACGATAGTTAAATGAATAGCAATCGCAATTGTAAGTGAATTGTAGTTAAATGAACAGCAATCACAATTGTAATTGAACAACAAAATCCAAATTAGACAATGCAATATTGTTTCAGAATGAATAACATGACATTTTAAGTTGTGAATAATAATCTTGCTATCTAATTACAATTTTGATATAATAGAGCAATTTAGTGAAATGTTCAGAAACAAAAGATTAATGAATAAAGTGAATTAAGGAAATGCAAAGGAAATCAAACCACACACGATTGTAATTGTAAAATAGTGATACAAGAAGCAAGTGGATCCACTAGGGTCGGGCCCTTAGCCACAGGGAAGCACTGCTGCGTTTACTCCAGGATCAGATAATGGAACAACAACTGAGTTATATATTAATCATATATGGCAGAATTACAGCTATCGCTCTTCGAAGAGAGTCGATGATAAAAGTTGTGATTACAATAGTAAGTTCTACAAATTGATAATAATATCCGCCCCTTGGGCTACTACTGCTATCCCTCTTTATAATGGCCAGGCGGAAGTATCAAGAGTATAGATAAGTCTTGAAGCAACGTTCCCTCAGGATCAAAGGATCTTGAGGGATTCGCTATATATTTGATCTCTAGTTTATCATTTTGTCTTCTTGCGCTGATGCCACATTTTGTCTTCCTTTTCTTGGACCATGTGCTCTGATCTTAATCTCCTTGTTTGGATACGGCTTCCTGTCGAAGGGACAATAGTTGCTTTTGCTTTGTCTTTTCCTCCTGAATAGTGATTTTCTATTTCCTTCACTTTTTGTATAGAAAAATAAAATAATTAGTTATTTTGTATCAATCACAAATATCCTTAATTCTATCATAATTCTTTAACATATTACCATCTTAGAATGTAAAGGAGTTATGATTCAAAGGAAAAGATAAATAAATAAATGGTAAATACATACCTTTTCCATCTCTCAGCAATGGAGATAAAACCAAGGGTGAAACACCAACTGTCTCCAAGAAGTGTTAACAAAAATACTTAGTCTGACCAAATCCCCACACATCTTTCCTCAAAATAGCCATGATCATCTTTCCTCAAAACACTGATCGCCATGGAAAATTAAATCATATAGAAGCTCGACAATGATGACATGATTTGTTTCATAAATGGAAAAAAGAACCCTAACGCTAAACATCTCTTCGCTCCTTCGATCTTGTTAACAAAACTTCTACAAATAGTTTAAGTTGTAGTTGTCTTTATTATTCTAATATAATCATATCTTTTACTATGAACTCACTCTTCCTTGCTTTCCTTTCAAATTATTTTCATGGCATACAATAAAACCTAAAATATGAAACTACACACCTACAAGGACCAACATCGATGTAAATCAACAAGTGAAGAACTACAAAGTGATGTGATGAAACTAAAATAATTATATTTTAAAGTTGAGACTTTTGTGACATGACTTATGTTGATAATTGTTTCCAGGTCCATCACATAGAATTTTGCTTTTATTTGATGTTTTAAACCATCGCATGTGTCTAAACAACAATTCTGTTATATACCTTGGGTGCCTCCCTTTGTACCCCATATTATCCCCCCTAGGTATATAGTTATATACCTGGGGGGATAATATGGGGTACCAAGGGAGGTACCCAAGGTAATAATGTAATAATGGGGTGGGCCATAGTAATAAATAAGGTGGTTAACCCATATCATGTAAGGGACCACAAGTAGTTAGTAATAATGTAATGGGTCCATGGTATTAGCTCGATTGTATGAGGGAACCATGGTAATGATCCATGGTATTGTATGTATGAGGCCTATATAGAGGCTAGAGACTCCACATGGAGGGAGGTGAAGGAATTGTGTGAAGGAATATTGTAAGAACAGGCATATGGCTTGTGGAGTTTTCTCCTTCCTTAAGGAGTGAATGTATGGTGTTGCCCTACCTTAAGGGTTTGATCAATAAAGAGTCATTTCATATTATTTCTGGGTTTATTTGCATTGTATTATATTTTCTTATCAGATCTTTAATATTTCTGGGTTAGAGCTATAACAAGTGGTATCAAAGCTATAACAAGTGGTATTAGAGCTATATTTTCATATTAGATCTATAACAAATTCCTAGTTTGGAGAATTTGGCTCTAAACATGGTACTCATTTCCATTCTCTTTAATTAGGTTTTATTTTATTTACAATTTCGAATTCAAATGTCATTTTAAATTTATGGGTTTTACTTTAAAATTTTTGTTTACCAAATTGTTTACTTGTTTTAAGTTTTGTAAAGTATTTACTTCCTTCTATTTAGATGTTGCAATTTAAAACTATAGGAGTTACGATTTTCTAATGGTTTAATATATTACTTCACTAATAATTGCAAAAACTAGCATTTTAATTCTTAGGATAAATTGTAATTAAGGACATGAAAGTTAATTGAGAATCATAGAATTAAATAGATTTTTGTAGCAATTTTTTAGTAGTTTTATTTAATTATTTAATTATAATAATTAATACACATATAATTTCTCTGCTTGACAAACTTATGAACTCCAATTGATAATTTAAATTAAAGAGTTTAAGTACAATTAATTTACCTAACATTCTTTGTCTACCTCATTAAGAGCATGAAGAATTCTCCATGGGATTAAGAATTAGGATGGATGGCAAATATGAGAGGTTTCACAGTAAAATTTTGAATGCAAAATGGTTTGTGGTTAAGATACAGAGAAGAGGGTGGAGATGTAACTTGACGAATGATATAGAGGTTAAGGATGACACATATTGAAGATGATGTAGGATGAGGATGAAGTGAAAATTGATGGACAAGGGTGAGGGATAGTTTGAGTTCAAAGTAAGAAAAATCATAGATGTGGCTTTGGGCAAGGTTATTTGGACAAGGGTTTGGAAGGTGTTGGAATGGAACACAATGATTTTAATGATACGACATGGAATTAAAGAGTGATTGCAAAATGAGATGAATGGATGAGGAGCCATGGAGAGGAATGGACATGTAGATGAGGAAAGATGAGGATGTGATTTCCTTTATACCAATTTGAAGTAATAAATTAAAATAATCATATATTTATTATTTTTCATGTTGATTACATTGAACAATAAACAACAATATAGGTGTAAATCTTCGTATGTTCATGATAACCATTGCATTCATTACAATAATTATAATGTAATTATTGTTGATAGATTATTTTTGGATCCATCGCATAGTGTTCTGTTTTTTGCTCGGCCTTTATAACCATCATATGTTTTTCATTATCGAAATGTTTTTAATTTAGAAAATATTTTATTTTTATTTTGAAAGGGACACTTTTCAACTCCACATTGAGCAAGAATGAAATCACGCATCACCTCCTACTGGCCTATATAATGTTCCTCGTATCATGATGAATTTGATTATAGAGGAGAAATGGTTGGTTTGTGAATTGTGGTAAATTTATTCGTCATGTTTTATATAGTATAATATTGATAGATATTAAAATACTATTAAAATTTTCATAATTATTTCAGGATTTTTTTAGTAATATTTATTTTTAAGATTAGTTTTTTTTTTTTTTTTTAATTAAAATAGATTTCATTATATGATTTTAATTGATGTGGTTTATTATAGGCGAAATTGACTGTTTTATGAGAGTGTTTTCGTCTAAAGCACATAGTTAAAACACTTTAGTAGTTGATTCTACATGGGAAAATTCTATTACAATTAGTATGAGAATTTTTTTTATTTTTTTTTTATTTTATTTTTTTTATTTTTTTTTTTTATTTTTTATTTATTTTTTTTTTATTTTTTTTTTTATTTTGTTATTTTATATTATATATTTTTTTTTATTTTTTATTTTATTTTTATTTTTATTTTTTATTTATTTTTTTGTTTTTTTCCTGTAAAACATAGTTATGACATATCCTAGACTTGTCTGAACCCAACAAAAAAGATATAGTCTTGCTATCTATAAAAACTATTAAAAGGTGAAAGCAACTATGATTCAGAAAATGTATGAGGGGCATCATATAGATAATTAGGATGAGGTAAAAACCTCATTTAACACAGAATATGCAAGGATGTCCAAAGGTACTGGTCCCTTTCCTCATGAGAGGGAGGCTTCAATACGAGCTATGTAATTTCCCATCCCCCTCTACTCCATTTTAATTTCATCTTGTTGCAATAAAATATCTTCTTTGGCTTCATTCATCTAAAGGAGGACTTTGCCTAGTAAGGATTTATTCTTCTAGTAAAAGTCGATGGTATACAAATACAAATTCTCTTAGCCTTTGGTATGCCTAGTATCAGACACCCAATTAGCAATTGAAGCTAGTATCTTAGAATCTAAGTGGCATTCTTTGTAATTTACGATTTCCTCTTCAAGAATTATAATTTCCTCCTCAAGAATTCTAATTTCCTCCTACTCCCTAGAAGGAGTTTTCATATGATATAGTCAGGCAAAAGAGTAAGCTCGTATTCGTGCTGAAGGGCCACCCTTAGCTCCTCTAGCATTTTACTTGCAATGGGAGCATGCTCCCTATAATGGAATTAGGGAAGTGGATAGGAGGGGGGGGAGAAAATGTGAAGTGAGGATTTATAGCTGGCAGCGAGAATGGGGAGACTAATGTAGGAGGGCCCAGTTCCTCCCCCAAGAAAAAATAGATTATTACAATACAATTGTTAGATGAAGTTATGACCCCAATGTGGAGAGCCACCAAGAGACTGAATCGCGAGAGTAGAGGAGTAAAAGCAACCAAGGAAGAGATACATTATAAATCACACACCACTACAACCATCCATTATCATCATCAGCCATGAATAGCTAGGATCCAAAAACTTTGGCCCTAGTAAGCTATAATGTGGGAGGTGATATTCGTGCCTCTCTCATTGATCGCATGAGGTGAAGGAAGGGATCTCACCCCACCTCTTCTTTCGACTATACCATCGAGCCCATCCATTTTTTTTGTATCCTAGAGGAACCCAAGAGCCTCCCTAACATGTAGCTACTAGTAAACTTAAGGGGGTCTACGACTTGTCCTCCTCTCTGTAAACTAAGTTGTAACTGATCTGTAAATGGGGCACTTAGGATTCTTTGTCACTTATATGAACCTCTCCCACTTCCAAAGCTTATTTATTCCTAAGACCTTTTGATTAACCAATGCGGAATTAAATATGTGCTTGAAAGCAAGGTATATGCTTATGTTTATTTTAACTATTTATATGCTTTAAAATTCTATTATTTATGTTGATACAACATATATATATAACAATAAACAATGCAGCAATGGAACAACACATAAGACAACAATTGGATCAGGAGTTCACCCAAAACTCTTGGGCTACATCTCTGTGAGCTCTAGTTAACTCAACTAGGCTCTCTGGGATTATGGCAAAGTTCTTTTACAAGCTCTTGGCTCAAATCCACTATTTTACATAGAAACAATGGGTTTAGACACCATTTTATCCCTAGCTCTTGAAGCTCTCGGCTCTCAGCTCTGGCTCTGGTTCTTGGCTCTGGCTTTGGCTCTTTGACTCTAGCTTCTTTGGCTCTCTGTAGCTCTTTGGCTTTCCACTTGACCTCCAAGTGACTCCCTCAGCTGCTCTCTCAGCTTTGCAATTGTTTTCAACATTTGGACCCCCATCAGTTAAGCTCTCTGTGCTCCTTTGAGGCATTTTCCCAGTTTTTCGGCTTCCCCAGTTGTTTCCTTGCATTCAATCATTTCCCTGTGGCTCTATGGCTTCTCTTCATTGTCTGTTCGAGTGGCCATCTCACTTTGCGGCTTTGTGCCTTTCAAAAGCCTCGCCGTCTGCCAAAATGCCTATTTGTAGCTTGGAATGATGATTACGAACTGTTACAGGAGGAATCGGGGCCGTTTCATAGGAAAAAAACCCGAAAACTGAGAAAATCTCCTTACACAAAGATTTCTGGAAAATACACTATCAGACGTGTATTTTCGGACCTGAAAATCCACTAAATTTCCCCTATAACCCTATCGGGTCCACCATTAGGCATAATATCGCATCACTTAAGCATATGGGCTAAATTCCAAATACACGGGAAAACCTTCAAAAGCCCAACAAAATCCACTTTATCGGACTTTAAAATGTTATCGCAATCGCCCTAAAATCACCTCAAGTCTGCTTTTGGCTGCTGTTGTAATATCCACCGTCGATTTGGGTGTTCTCCGATCCAACGGTCATCATGTAATTGAGGGCGGCCTAGGAGTATGGAGGTTACCTACCTAAAAAGGTGGTTTTCATATCTCCTCCACCAGCCATGTGTCATTCATTGTATGGGATCAGGCGGAGCAAGCCTAAAACCATTGTCCACTGGAGGCCCGCCCAAAATATGCCTTTGCAGAACTCAAATTATATATCGCACATTTATTTCCACTTCGGGTCCAATTTTATCCCTTTCAGGCATTTTCCTTTGTGTTCTCGTTATACAGTGGGAATGAGTAAATACACAAGAAAATCACTTTTTCTAGATTAAAAATTTTATAAACTGCGCTTATGAAATCTGTCAGGTCTGGCAATCACCGATCCAATTTAATCCTCGTCATCCATCCCTATCATGATTTGACGGCTCAGATTTCCCGTCGTGATTGCTATCACATATTGCGTCACATACGACCCGGGGGTTCTGTACATTGCTGATGCCAATTCGCTGATCCGATCATCGATGATCAATGTATCACATGATCACAATTTCCAGATCTAGGGTCTTGATAACGCATATGTGTCTTCCTCCCACCCGATATGTTGGGGATTGGCAATCGTGGGTTTCTCCTCTTTCCGCTTATGTCCACTCTTTTGCCCTGCTCCGATGTGATTTCCCTTTATAAGGGTTTTTGCCCATTTTAGAGGATTTTGCCTCTTTTTCTAAAGAACATAGGGCATCTTCTTTTGGTGATAACTTCTGCATCCTAAGTCCATTTTTTCACATTCAAGTTGCAGTAGATTCAAAGTGAGACAATTTTTGTAATGGGGCTATTTCCAGGAACTTCCTTGGACTTTCATTTTTCCTCTATGAGGAACACTTAGACTTAGGAGTCTATCCAAAATCCATTTTGGATCACGCCTTCCCACTAAAAGAACTTTTGGTCTCCAAAAGACTGATATACTGATCTAAACAGTAAATGAGAGTGACTCACCCTCTTCTTTCAGCCTCCCTACACTTGCCTTGCATAGTGGCTCTGAACCAAAGTTTTTTGACCACTTCCTTTCTTGGATGGGTTGGTCTTCCTGGGAAGAACTATCTTCTTCCTTGCCTTCCTGCAGAGCTTCTGATGAACTGGTCATAGAAGGTGGTTTGAACTTCTTTGCCTTGATCATTGATCCAAGGTGGCTCAAACAAATGTGAAGTACACCTGCTCCACAAAAATTTCATTTGTACCTGTTTGGCAAGCTATCGACAATAACTATTAAAAACAACAGGAATACAAACAATAATTGGATGGACTAAACTCCTCCTTCAACAAAAGAAACAGATTTCACATCTTATGAACACCTCCATTTCTTACATCTGCATACAAATGATGGACTAGAGAACAAGCCCACAAAACAAATGACCCTTTAAGTCAAGCATGTATAAAAAGACCATTAAGACTCTTTTCAAAAGATGAAACACTTCATCATTATGTCCATCTTGGAGACCAAGTCAACTTCTCCCCAAGTCAACATTACATGCATGTTTACATCAAAGCAATCAACCCTTCAAGTTAATTACACATACATGTTCAAATACAAGGAAAACATCAACATCCCTATGTTCATGTACATCATGCTTATGCATGCATTTCATCCTTCAACTTTCGCTTAAGCACAATGTACTTTCGAAGCTGAAATGACATATAATGTTGCAGCAACAAAGTGAGTCTCCTACTCAACCTTTTTCCATTCACCATCTTGGTAAAAACCTGCAACTTGCATCTCATCAACAAAGAAATGCAAATAGATGCATCAATAGACATGCAATCCTTAATTGGAAAAGAACTCTAACCATTTCTTACCAATCCAGTTCAAAGGTCTTTCCTTTGTTTGCACATTAGCATCAACATGTGAGTGATCCTGAGACACATCATTCATGGAATCTTCCTTTCCATTTCTGCCATATTTTATTTCCATTTTCTTCAGCTTTTATGGAAGTATTGTTGGATTCAGATTCCAACACCTTTTAGGAAGATGCCCTTGCTTATGGCAGTAAGTGCAACACGTGTGCATCCTCTTTACAACATCATTTTCCTTTTCCAATGGACCTTTGGCTTTCTTCTTCTTCTCCTTCTAAAGTTTCCTGTATGTGGCCATTATCTTCCAACATCTAGAAACACGATGGTTATTCAAACCACAAAAGGAACATGCAATTCTTTTCCCATGCTTATGTGGAAATTTACCATGCTTTGCAAAATCAAAAGGGATGTGATTAGAACCAGATTTACACCTATCTCTTTCACCTTTATCGCTTTCATGAGGAGGTGAAGTAAATGAAGAAGTGGCTCCCTTTGCAACACCATCAATCTCTTCAAGGCTATTAGAGTTTCCACAACTCTCTGGTTCAAGTGTGTGCTTCTGAACACCTGCATCCTACAAGTGATGTTTCAAGCTATTGTATTCCTCCTGAATACAATCTTCACACTCTTGAGGTGGAGGACATGAAATGAAACCCCTTCTTGGGACTGTTTCAATGGCCTTCATGGAAACTTTGCAAATTTCTCCATAAGCTTGTCCATAGCAATGACCCAAATACTTAGGCCTTTCCTCAATTATTATTGGCTCAACAATAGCTTGTGCATGTCTACCCAAGCCGTTTCCTTCATAGCCCATCTTGGACATTAGCTTGGAACCTATGCCTTTGTTTTTCTTTCAAAAGAACCAATATAAGAATTCTTAGAGGAATTTGAAGACAAACTAGAATTCTTTACCTCTTCTTCAAGATGATACTTGACCAAGGCTTCTTTGGCAACAAAGAGCTGTGACTCCAACTCATGTATCATTTTCAGGTTCATATTTGCAATATGAAGTTGCCTCTCCATTTCTTGCAGTCTATTGCAAAGCAGCTGCTTCTCTTTCTTCATGGAATTCAACTTCTCTCTAAGTATGATGCTCTTCCTTCCATCCTCATACATTTCTCTCACCTTGTCCATCATGATGAACAAGTCTTGCTTCAAGTCTCCATCATAGAGTCTTGTGATGAAGGAGGAATTTGAGGATTCACTTGTAGAAGTTGTCATTATACCAATGAACAAAAGAACTTCAAAGAAGATTAATAAAGTGCTTTATTAAGCAACCTTTTGCAACAAACCTCTTGTGCTTCATGGATTGCTTTGAGGTCCTTTGGAATAGAATAATGCCTTCAGCCCTTCTTCATTCTTGTCCTTCTTGGACTGAGCTATAAATAGCTTTCCCTTCACCTCTACAAACTCAGAAAATAGTCAGTCTGCAACAAGCATACAATCAATCAGACAATCAATCCTTGACTGCGCAAACACCTTTTAGACAAGCAATCTTTGCCCTGTCAATCAAGTATTCTGATATAACCTTCTTTTGAAGGTGAGGTCAATCAATCTCAAGCTCCAATACCACCTACTCTGCAAATGGGGCACTCAGGCTTCTTTTCTAACTTACAAGAACCTCTCCCACTTCCAAAGCTTATTTATTCCCAAGTCCTTTTGATTAACCAATGCGGAATTAAATATGTGCCCGAAAACAAAGTGTATTCTTATGTCTATTTTAACTGTTTATGTGCTTTAAAATTCTGTTATTTATGTTGATACAACATATATATATAACAGTAAACAATGCAGCAATGGAACAACATATAAGAGAGCAATTTAATTAGGAGTTCACCCAAAACTCTTGGGTTATATCTCTGTAAGCTCTAGTCAACTCAACTAGGGTCTATGGTATTATGGCAAAGTCCTTTTACAAGCTCTTGGCTCAACTCCACCGTTTTATCGGCTCTAGGCTCTAGCTCTGGCTCTTGGCTTTGGCTCTGGCTCTTCGGCTCTGGCTTCTTTGGCTCTTTGTAGCTCTTTGGCTTTTCACTTGACCTCCAAGTGACTCCTTCAGCTGCTCTCTCAGCCCTACAACTACTTTCAGCGTTCAGCTCCCCCTTAATTGAGCTCTCTTGGCTCCTTTGACGCGTTTTCTAGGCTTTTTGACTTCCCCAACCATTTCCCTGTGTTCAATCATTCCCTTGTAGCTCTGTGGCTTCTCTGCATTATCTATTTGACTATCCATGTGGCTCTGCAACTCTGTGGCTTTCAAACGCCTCATTGTCTTCCAAAACGCCTGCTTGTAGCTTGGAATGATAATTAGGAGTTGTTATAGGAGGAATCAGGGCCGTTTCATAGGCAAAAACCCAAAAATTGAGAAAATTGCCTTACACAGATATTTCTGGAAAATACACTACCGAACGTGTATTTCCAGACCTAAAAATCCATTAAATCACCCCTATAACCCTATATGTTCTGCCATTAGGCGTAATATCGCATCACTTAATCATATGGGCTAAATTCCAAATACACAGGAAAACCTTCAAAAACCCGACAAAATCCACTTTATTGGACTTCAAAATGTTATCGCAATTTCCCTAAAATCACCTCAGGTCCTCCTTTGGCTGCTATCGCAATCTCCACCGTCAATCTGGGTGTTCTCCGATCGAATGGTCATCATACAATATCGGGCGACTTAGGAGTATAGAGGTTACCTACTCGAAAAGGCGGTTTTCCTCTCTCCTCTGCCAGCTACATGTCATTCATTGTATGGGATCGGGTGGAGCAAGCCCAAAACCATTTTCTACTTGAGGCCCACCAAAATCCTCCTTTATGGAACTCAAATTATATAGATCGCGCCTTTATTTCCCCTTCGGGTCTGGTTTTATCACTTTCGGGTGTTTTCCTTTGTATTCTGGTTATATTGCAGAAATGCTTAAATACACAGGAAAATCCCTTTTTCTAGATTTCCAATTTTATAAACTGTGCTTATGAAATTCGTCGGGGCTAGCAATCATTGATCCAATTTAATCCTGGCCGTCCATCCCTCTCGCGATCCGACGGTTGAGATTTCCCGTTGTGATCGCTATCGCATATCGCGTTGCATACGGCCCAGGGGTTTTGTACATCGTCGATGCTTATTCGCCGATCTGATCATTGGCGATCGTCGTATCGCATCATCGCAATCGCCAGATCTAGGGTCCCGATATCGCATATGTGTTTGCCTCTGGCTCGATATGTCGAGGATCGGTGATTGGGGGTTTCTCCCCTTTCTGCTTATGTCCACTCTTTTCCCCTAGTCCAATGCAATTTCCCTTTATAAGGGTTTTTAGCCATTTTAGAGGATTTTTCCTCTTTTTCTAAAGAACATAGGACATCTTTTTTTGGTGATAACTTCTGCATCCTAAGTCCATTTTTGCCCATTCAAGTTTTAGTAGATTCAGAATGAGACGATCTCTGCAATGGGGCTATTTCCAGGAACTTCCTTGGACATTCATTTTTCCTTTGTGAGGACCACTTAAACTTAGGAGTCTATCTAAAATCCATTTTAGATCAGTAACCGAGGGATTTAAACCTTGGATCTTTCAGTTTTCATAGATTTCACACTTCAATCACCAATTGATCTATCATCCAATATATTTTTAATTAATAGAAATTATAAAATTATTTCATCTTTTATCAATCTTATAAATAAAATATTACTTTCAGTTTTACCTTTTTAAATAATATGTAGGAAATCTTAGTTAAATGTAAACAATAAGTTAGTAATTTATTTATTTAATTTTATTTTTGTAAGCTTTGGTAGGACTCTCTATTTTCATGTCCATTACATATCCCACTACGGGGAAGGGTAGCCCAAGATTTGAACCGAAGACTTCCGGTTCGGTGAGACTTCATTTCCACGGCCACTGCCGCTTGAGCTACCCAATGCCGACTTATTTTTTTGTGTTTTGAAAATAAATTAGAATCAAAATTTAGATTAGATTAAATAGTTTATTATTTTTAATTAATTTAAATTTTCATTATAAATTTTATTCAATTATATATTAAAATAAACCCAAAAACAAATAATAATTGATAATAAATTTTCCATATATTTTTTTAAACATTTCCATTTTTCTTATTTTTTTTTTATTAAAATATTAAATCTAATATTTAATCATAATTAAAAATGCATTAACAATTTTACATAAATAATGTAATATTATATTAATAAATTTATAATATACACACCATCATAGGTATCCTTAATATTATAATTTATAATAAAATTATATGTAACATCAATATTATCATATATCCTTATCATCATAAATTATATGCAGGCCATCATCATATTCCTCAGTAAAGAATTGGTTAGGTGTTTGGTTGTCCTGGAATATGCCCAGCTATATGTGGCGTATGGTTCTGAAAGCTCTATATTATATGCAGGCCATCATCAAAGAAATGCTTAGGTGTTTGCATATCCTGGAATATGCCCATTTATATGCGGTGGATGGTTCTGAAAGTTCTATATTATATGCAAGCCCTCATCGAAGAGGAAATGCTTACATCATGATTATCCTCGAATATTCCGAATAATTCGCTAAGGTGTCATTCGCTCCCTTTAAATAGTACCTTATTAAACAAAATTAATAACGTAAGTTGAAAATTAACAAAATAATTTCAATAAAAAAGAGTTCAAATTGCACTTAATTTAATTTCATGAAAATTGCGGTTCCAAGTCAAACATATTGGGCCCTAATAAAGAAAACGTATATACTGAGCAAAACATTTCCACTCATATCAGGTTATTATGAGAATTTCGTGAAAGGAAAAATAATTTAATGAATGAAAATAAATTACAAATAAGTCAAATAAATTTAACAAGGGAATCGACGAATTAAATTATACACTCGAATTCGAATTCAAATGTTTAATGTAATTCAGAAAATAAAAAAGTATTATCTAGCCAAGACTAAGCATCCTTATGTGATGTCTATTTGCCCTAAAGGTGGTGGTGGTTTCAACTAGAGATAGAAGTAATTTTAGGAAATCTCTTGTCTTCCACTTAGTTTACCTTCTTCTTATACCTTAAAATACCTAATCATACCTATGTTTTCGATGGGGGAAAGACTTGCTTCAGTGATGAGGACAAGATAGGGTGTAATTCTTTTAATCTTGACATTGTATGTTATAAAATACTTGTAGATATGTTCTATTTCTCTCCATGAATCTTTGGAGATAGTACAACTCGAAACTTGATATTCATATAAAATAACAAGAGTTTATATATATATCCTATATGGAAATATCTGTTGACCTACAATTTTTTTGAAGCCCATAATGAGGTTCCCATCTTCCATTTATCCTTTTTCCAATACTACATTTCCACTTGAGCTTCTCATTTATTATAATTCTAAAATATTTGCGTGAAGGAACCTCCTCCATGTTGTTTTTATCATATTGAAAATATCATATATGGTCTTTTTGGATTTGATTATCATGATTTTTGTTTAGTTGATACTAATAGTGATATCCATCTTAGAACATACATCTAGGAGGATTTTTAGTTTCTTACCAAGGTCATAAGAAGGAACCTCCTCCATGTTGTTTTTATCATATTGAAAATATCATATATGGTCTTTTTGGATTTGATTATCATGATTTTTGTTTAGTTGATACTAATAGTGATATCCATCTTAGAACATACATCTAGGAGGATTTTTAGTTTCTTACCAAGGTCATAAGAAGGAACCTCCTCCATGTTGTTTTTATCATATTGAAAATATCATATATGGTCTTTTTGGATTTGATTATCATGATTTTTGTTTAGTTGATACTAATAGTGATATCCATCTTAGAACATACATCTAGGAGGATTTTTTGTTTCTTACCAAGGTCATAAATAGTCCTCACCGAAAGAACAATATCATCAACATAAAGGAGAAGAGTTATCACTATACCAATGAGAGTGAGACCAACACAACCTTCATCATGTTGACACTCTTCTAGTTGATTAATGTATATGACAAAATGGATAAGGAACAAGGAATACCCCTGCTTGATTCTTCTAACCAACTCTCAATAATATTAAACTCGACAATAACATTCTCACACAATCTTATCACAACCTTCAACTTAAGAGAAACTATTATTTGTTTCAGTCTATTTCACAAGTTTATTCTGAAAACAACGTCAAAAACTTTTTTAAATCAGATAAAACATAAAAAATAAAAAATAAAAATAAATAAATAAATCTATTATTGTA